>JAODOY010043706.1:0-19798 GCA_025399855.1 Forbesichthys papilliferus | reverse complement strand
TCTCTCTCTCTCTCTCTCTCTCTCTCTCTCCCCATCGCTTTCTCTCTCTCTCTCTCTCTCTCTCTCTCTCTCTCTCTCTATATATATATATATATCAAGCCTTCTCTGCTTGCTTTCGCTTCTTTCACTCCCCCTCCTCACCCTTTCTCTTTGTCTTTTTATTGCTGTCTCCCTATCTCTCTCTCCTTCACCCTCTCATTCGCTCTGTCCAACTCGTTCTTTTACCCCCAGCCTAGTTGTCGGTCTGTCCGTCTGCCTACCTGCCTGCCTGCCTGCCTGTCTGTCCGACAGTGGACCTCTCCCTGCTCACGATGCTGTTACTGTTAACGTGGTCATGATGGTGCAGGGTGAGGGGTTCTGAGGACAATGAGCAGGGGTTGGGGAGGGGGGGGGGGACAATAGGGAGGTAATGGCGGTGTGATAGATGAGCCCGAATATGGGTTAAACACCAGGGTCATCCACGATGCACATGACTCCCAGCCCGTGTGTGTGTGCGTGCGTGTGTGAGCGTGTGCAAGCGCACACAGGCAGTACAGCATGCCGGCATTGGTCGGATGATCCCAGACAAAGAGCTGCCAAAGGGCTTCTTTAAATCAGATGATTACATAGG
Organism: Forbesichthys papilliferus; assembly: GCA_025399855.1. Classification (NCBI taxonomy): domain Eukaryota; kingdom Metazoa; phylum Chordata; class Actinopteri; order Percopsiformes; family Amblyopsidae; genus Forbesichthys; species Forbesichthys papilliferus. The sequence continues at coordinate 19,188 of JAODOY010043706.1, read as the reverse complement.
GTGTATCAGACACACTGTGTGTGCGTGTGTGCGTGTGTGAATGCTTGTCGTACACTTTTAGCTTGAAGTGTAAGAATGGCATGTCCGTATTATGCGCTGTGCGTACAGTACAGTAGGTCTGATGGCGAGCGCCTGAGGCAGAAGGCTTACGAGGACAGATCAAGAGTGTCTTGCCGTTCGCCCGCCGTGTACGCATTGCGCCGCAATATCCCAGTGGTGTCTCACAGTTGTAACCCCCTGTGTTGAGCCTGTCGCCGTGTCATCACGTAACCATCAACGTGTTAACATTCTGTACCTTTAGCAATAGGGCAGGAGTAGTCCATTTATCGGTACATTTACAAATACTATTAACAGAATTCATGGCCTATTCTGTGAGGAGATCTCCAAACTTGACATACTTGAATGGGCATGTTTTCTATTCTTAAGTATTTAAAAAGGGAGTGTCGATGTGAAAACAGAATAACTCAGATTATTAAGAAGTTGTCTGTTTTCAGAAAGATGCAAATTCTATAATACAGGGCTGTGGGTGCCACACAATGCAGTTACAAAGGCCGAGGAGTAGTCTGCATAAATATTGTGCCACGAATGAACAATCTGTATGTCTCTGTCTTCCTCTGCCCTCTCCCAGACATCTGTGTCCCACCCTATGTTATACACACACACACACACATACATCCCCCTCCGCCATACGTGTGCAATGCTAAACTGTAGGGTGTGCCCCACTACATATCGTGTACACACTACACGCTCTAGCGTACATGTATACACACATGTTCATCCGGACACAGGTTCACACATGACGGCACAAATACTGTCTGGAGCAGTGCGTACGTTGTGGCTTACAAGCCAGGGTGGGGTGGGGTTGGGGGTTGGGCTGTCTAGAGAAACGTGAAGAATCGCCGCCGCCTCGACTCTACCATAGCTCGGCGAGGAGGGTGTTTATGGCACAGCCGTTGAGTTAATAGTTTGCTGTGTATGTGACGCTTGCTGAGCGGGAGAACCGATGCCAAACGCAACAATTACCCTAATTGAAGATTCCGGAACAGCCCTGCAAAATGGCTGCCATGCCGGCACTCTGTCTGTGATGGCCGACAGGAATGTGTAGGTCTGACGGTGTGTGTGTGTGTGTGTGTGTGTGTGTGTGTGTGTGTAGTAAGTCTATTAAAAGTGATCTAATTTCCCTCATGAAGTGACTGCTCTGTATGATGGGAAGGCTCCTTGCTTTAACACACCCCTAACCGGAACCACTGTCCCATCTTACTTTCTAAGGAGATGCTTCGTGACGTTAGCTGGCAACGCTTAATTTAGCCATAATGCCAAGAGCAGTCAGGGTCCTTTAAGTGCTGCTGTTTGTTTCGGACGTGCTGAATGTGTTTTTGCTGAAGAGCTGACCATGTTGTTTCTTTACAGCTCCCTGACTCAGACCAGCAGCCAGCCAGCTCAGTCCAGCCCAACCCAACACAGCTCTGCCTACACAGGCCTGGCACCCTCCTGGAATCATCAGGGTTAGTGGTCTTTTGGCAAGCCATGACCAACCCTAATGTATTTGTACCAGGGTTATTTATGCACAGGCACTTGTACGGCCATAGATCTGCACTTAAACCAAAGTAGTCAATGCAATTAAATGCTCTCTGTTCTAGCCATAAAACATTGCATTGCTTGAACAGTCGATAAGACAAGGCTTGACTGTGGGATATGGTGTTGTAAGTGCCTAAACAATATTCTATGATAGACGGTGACTTCAATGTTGTTTGATATGCCAATGTTTATCTCCAGTGTGAGAATGTACAGTATACTGTTCACTGATTTTATATTAAAGATAATATACACAATGAAAAGTATAGCCTCTATAATATAAACAATATGAATTCATATGAATATGATCATGTGAATATGACAATATTATGTTTTTTATTAAGAATGTGTGCTGTCTCTGTGTACAAACATTTACACACACTTAAAGACAGGCAACGGACCTTTTCTAATTTGCACGTGTTTTTCCTCAATTTTCCATTCTTACTTGGGTGCATATTGTATAGACTGTACACGCAAAGATGTGCACACACACACACACACACACACACACACACACAGCAGAGATTAAAAGAACTACAGGATTAAGTTGACATCGTGGCGTTTTGCTAATAATTCAAATACTGCAGGAGCTGCAATTTGTGCAGCAGTTCATTGGGGGCAGGGCTGTATAGAGACAAAGCTGAACTAAATGGCTAGCAGAGCTCAGCCCCTTATCACAAATGTGTGGGTGTTTCAGGCAGTGTGTGAACGTGTGTGTGTGTGTGTGTGTGTGTGCGTGCCTGCGCGTACATGAATTTGTACTAAGTCTCAAAAATGTGCTAGTCAGGGAAGTCGCACATCTCTCTGCTTATCCAATGCTTTGTCAGACCACATCATGACTCCAAATGAGACACCATAGAAGGGTGTGCCCGTGTATGTGCACACTTGTGTGTGCATGCATGTCCATGTGCACGACTGTGTGTCTATTGATTAGAATCACCCATTTCTCTCTCTATGTCTCTCTGTCTCTCTAAGACTCTCGTGGGTCTCACAATATGTCCCTGAATATATTGGATCTATTAGATGAGCTTATTAATACAGTAGTCATGGCCGAAGGCAGAGATGCACATTTATTTTTACAAACTCATGTTCTTACTGAGAGAGAGAGAGAGAGAGAGAGAGAGAGAGAGAGAGAGAGAGAGAGAGAGAGAGAGGTGACACATCATCCACTTCCTCATATCTCGCTGCTTATATTCTTCAGATCGTCAAATAAAATAAAAACAAAGGATAAATATGACAAACTCTTCCCACAACCCATATTTAACAAATCTTTAACGATTTTCCAACAACGTTGAATTTACATAAGATTAGTTTGGTTCAGATCAAGTAGTAACATTGCCATACATGTAATTTTTTATTATTTTTATTATTAGTTTATTATTTTATGGTTGCAAGTCACTTTGGATAAAGGCATATGCTAAATGACTACATTTGTACAATACATACAGTTTGCTGGGTGAGAATAAAAAGACAGCCTTCAACTATCAGACAGGTGCATGTGTGTATATTATATGTGTGTGCGCAATTCAGCAAAGGGCCACTTAGAAGTGAGAAAAGAGACAGGCTCTTGAAAGTGAAGCCCTGGCGCACAGTTGCCATGTTGCATATATGCCACACCATTTCTCTTTATGCATCTGCTACCACCCCTGTAACCTACACATGTAAAATGCTGATGTCCAGAACATCATACTGAAAATGCCAATAATGCACACATTTTGATTCCTGGCCGACTGGAACAGAAATGTACGGAGTTGAGAGTTTGGCACGAGTGGGGGGTCTTCTGGTTAATGGTGTGGGGCTGAAACAGACAGCTGAGAGCAGAGAGTATTTCTCCATAGCAAAGCTTTTTACCACAATGGCTTCCCTCCCGAGTGCACACAACAGACATCCTTATTTTCCAACTCAATTTACAGACGCATTAGGAGATGCTGAGGCGCGCCCAATTCTCTCAAATGCAATCAGCCTGTCTGTGTTTTAAGAGGAAATTGTGGGTGCATCTCTGTTGACTTTCTTCCCCTCCTGTCTGCTACAGATCTCTTTGTCAGCAGTAATGTCGCTATTATAAATAAGCTACAGAGAAATCATTTGTTTTGGTATTTTTGGTTCTCAATCACAGGATTCTGTAGTCAAGGAAGAGGATTCGTGTTGAGACTGTGACTACTCCAAAATGGAGGATTGTCCGGCTGATACTATAGACGGCTAAATCTAGGCAGAGGCAAGTTTAGCAAGGTGAGTTTAGAATGAATTTTTAACCCACAACAGAACAGGACTGTCTCAAGAATGAAAATGTCAATCATTCACATCGTTTAAAAATAGGTCACCATGAAATGTATATTTCTATATCATTTTCAATCACTTATAGGCTACATTACGTAATAGCTAAACAAAATAAAAAGCATACACCGGTTATAACATTTCTGTTGTCTTTCAAATGACAGCAGCATAATCAAGGCTAACTTAGCAATAACATACATGGTCAATCCTCAAAATATTTCTATAACCTAAATAACAGCAAAATACTTAATTTTTCCTAGAGCCGATCTAACTGTAAAATAAAAACGTAATACTTTTGTTAATACTTCCACTTCAGGTCACTATAGTGTATATATGGCAATATCCTTCTATATTTAGATATGTATGTGGAGGAAAACACTCAGACTTAATTCTCCTGCTGTAATTGATTTCACACTTTTGAGCATCACAATGAGATTCTGACTGCACTTAGTGGGGAGTATAAGTGCATGTGTGTGCATGCCCACAGAAACACAGACACAACCAAGACGCCTGAAACCTTGCGTTGTTACTGTCCTTTTTGACCGCTCCACTAAAGTGACTAATCTGCACGCTTGTGTAAAACAGAGGCAGGCAGGAGCCTGAAGACAAAGGGATGGGGGTTGGGACAACTATGGGGTAAAGAGAATGAAGAGAGGGGGATTTATAGTGACGTCTATATGAAAGATGACAATCCCTCAGATCTCTTCTCCACCCTAAGAATACGACAGTGTCCATCCTCAGTCTCTGTCACCTTGTTTCAGATGCCATCTGCTCGTCGCATCTATATTTCACTTCGCGTTTTTCTGTCCTCTCTCCCTCTGCTGTTTTTCCCCCATTGTGTTCTTTCTCTGCCACTTCCGCGATTCCTCTCGTTCCCTGACATCTCTTTGTCTGTTTCATCTTTCCCCTTGCAAACACAGCTGTGTGATTCTAACAGGCTAGAAATACTGCGGACTGAAACTTTAAAACAAAGCATCACGTCACACAGAGAAAAAGCTGCATGCACACATACTATATTATGTATGTATATAACATGCAACAATGTCTTATGATTTATTTTCATATAGACGTGTTGGCTGGTCGGCTGTGTCTTGCGCAGCAGTGGTATAATAATCTATACAGGTAGTGTAGGTCTCTCGGAGTGAGGGGACGTTATCTGGAAGCCGGAGGCTGGCTGCCATAGCAACCATATGATGAGGCAGGCAGAGCTATTTAAAGGAATTCCACAGCAGCAGGCTGCGTTCTGCCAGCTTCCCACTGGCCCAGAGAATAAGACACTCTCATTTGAAGGAGGATTAAAGGAAGACAGACACACACTGTACAAATGCCTCAGTGTGCCCCCAAAGCATGACTTCTAGTTATCTGATTTTATAAACAATTGTTTTTAAAGGCAGGTTGACACCTTGTCACTTTACTGAATATCAATGCACTTTTTACAGATTAAAAACAACTCAATTTAATAGACTGTGGTTTTCTGTATTGTTGTGTCATGGGTTTACAGAGGTCAGAAAGCTTGCCGTTGTTTCCTCTGGAGAAAAAAATGTTTCCAGAATTCAAGTGTATTTAAAGCTCTCCTCAGTTTGATCTGATAATTGAATTGTTGACAAATGTGACTGTTCGTGAACAAGGTGACAAAAGAAAAGATGTAACTTAATTATATATTGTAATATTACACTTGTCATATTTTATTTTTGATTAGGAATCAACTTAGTGTTAGGACTACACAAGAGGATGTTTTGTCTCGGTTCCATATTTAAAGCTACACCTGACTATAGCATCAGTCAACCACACTCCAAAAGTGTAAAACGAAGAAAAAAAAATCTATCGGGATGACCAAGACATATTTCTGAGTAAAAGATGTCTGCTCATTTAGCTTCCGGAAAATATAACATGGGCGGATGAGATATGGGCTGCGATGTAATGCCTTCCCATCATTAAATGAAAGTGTAACAGGTAAGACTATATAGGCCTACATAAAAAAAATATATATATACAGTATTTTTTTCAATAGTATTATTCGCACAATTCGTATTGAAACAACTGTCACACTGAAAAAAAATTTTCTCAACCTGCCAACCTGTCTGTTTGAAGTCAAGCCTCTTATAATTTTAAGTGGCTCACAGAAGCAGAATTATGACTGACTCTTATATTAACATACTGTGCTGTTCAATTTAGCCTTTATCTCAAATTAATCCCAACTCATTTCATATGCTAAATATTATATTCCTTTTCGATATTACACACACACCTCACTGACGTGATTATAAATTATAGAGCAGGGCCGTGGACAAGGGATTGTAGGTGGCCAGATGTGCTAGCCAGCCAGGTGTAGCCATCACAGGTAGCTATGGACGTGGAAATAAGGACCAGAGACCATAGACTTATTATTAGAGGCAGAGACACATACTAGTAGAATCCTCCACGTGTAGCGTTGTGATGGTTTAAACCCAGCACGTAAAGTTCCTCTACTGTCTCCCTCTCTAATTGACATGTTATCCTCTTTACAGTTGTCACACTCATAACAGCGATTTGATGGAAGATAAGAGAGGAGAGCGCTTGTGTGTCGGTGACAAGTACAACATAATGTAGAAGAACCCGATGGAGTTGATACTTCTCCATTCCCGAAGAGCTCAACGGACAGTCCAGTTCGCATGGTCTTGTAGCGACATCTACTGGTGGGGCGGGGCAGCTGGTGTTGTGAATCAGGCCGCTACAGTTTATTACACCGGCTACTTCCCAACACCAGGGCCTCACCTCGCCCATCGCCTCGTGTACTTTAATAAACAACACCAAGACCACCGCCTTCAGCTCACAGTATCACACTGTAATTACTAATGTTTAAATGTGGCAATAATAGGAACAACACTCTGACAACTATTTTGTTTACATAGGCCTAAAGCAGTTATAGCTTGTAAATTAGTATTGTATATTAATGCTACACAAATTAGCGTAGATGTGGTTGTAACGTTTCACAAAATATATAGCCTATACCCTATAGCCTGTTCTTAGCACACATGTCCACCACTTACCACTTTTATTTCTAATAAACATTGTCAAAAATAATGTTTATTATTCCATTAAAAGGTTCATACTCAAATTTCAATCTCTTTTGGAACATTTTAAAGAAGGATTCACCATTAGCCTACACCTGAATTACATAATGCACATCAGCATGATGTGATGTTTCATGTGTCTACTTTATACATTAAAGCAACACATTATTAGGAATGAAAAATCACTGTTTATGTAATAAATATAAAAGTGTAAAAAAAACAATAGGCTATAGAGAAATTCGTCTGTGAGAGAAAGATTGAGAGCAAAGGGAAAATAACTAGTGATGAGATTTAAGATTTAAAAGAAGTCTGAGACTAAGAAAGTGTACTCTTTCACAAATCTATACAAAACATTTGTAAAGTGAACAGTTTTTAAAGTTCAAGGCCTCCATGATCTAAGGTCATGCACAGATTGAAGAAAACACAGGAGGGTTAAAGTATACAAAACAGACATACCTTATGATACCATAATGATGAAAATTATTCTTAATAAACTATGCTTGATATACTGCAGCTATGAGATGTTCGTGGTTTAAATCTGATTTACATAGCCTATGATCATTTGGTAATTTTGATAATGCTTTGGAGATGGACCTAGGCCTATTTGTAATTTATTGATTTAGCCTAAATAGTGAATCACATGCCGTTTTTGTTGTTCTTTTGGATTTCTTTACTCATTAGGTTGAGTTCACTACGTACAAATTCTGATTTTATTTATTTATCTATCAGGTATTTTGTAATCGTAGCACTCATGCATATGTCAAGGCCAATTGCATGCTGCAGGTGGCAGGCATGCGCAGTCTAAGGGATCACCCAACACCAGGTGTCGCCTAAATTGTGAAATTGGAAAGGGAAAGATGAACGGTCAGTTAACTTGTCCGTTAGCTTAGCTAGTCAACTACAGTAATCTCTGAAGGTTTGGCTATTAGCTGTTGGACACTGAATTGCATTTCTTCTTACCGAGCGGCGGTGAAACACGCTGTTTTGTTGGCTACTGTTAAAATCTAATCAACAATTGTTTAGACTTTTTTCTAAGAGAAGTATGCCTTGGCCTAGTTGCGTTGCCAATATGTTCCAATCTGGAAAGAGAGCGAAACTCACAAGAGATTTGCTAAAAGATATAGGCCTTATTGGAGTCCAGATGATGCCGAATCAGACACGTTTGTCACGACAAAACTCTCACTTTGCAACTATTAAAGAATCAAGCATCGATCTCAGAGGAAGCAAGGACCATTTTTTTCCGGAAACAGTGAATTTGTTGGAACTCCCCAATGGGGCTTCTAGCGAAAGTACCCACCCCTCACCCCCTCTAGTGACATATGCATGTCACAGTTTGCAATGCAATACAGTGAAAACTGCATCACTTCAAGAGCATACAAAGAGAGGTATGAAGCTGTCCAAAAAAGATTTACTTCTTGATTTCAAAAGGAAACTGCGCACGGTGCATAGTTCTGAGGTGAATCTTGAGGGACCTTGCACCAGGAGAAGGTACCATTTGAGTAAACCAAACACAAGAAACAGACAGAGATATGTTAACTTCAAACTAAATGATCGTAGATGTTGCTGCATGTGTGACTCTTCAGACGAAGGTTTGAAGGTGAAGCAGTCTTACAATAAGATAAAGCGTGGAAAATCCCGCACGACCAAAAGCAAAGTCGTGCATGCTGCGAAAAAGCAGGAAAAAGACAGTGGCGCGAGAAAAACACACCTTCCACCTGTGGTAAAGAGAACACGTCGCATCTCTCTTCGAGACAAACAATCTAATAGAACACCATTCAGATTTAATATTAAAAGAGAGAGAGAAGCTCGACAGTTGACAGTTAAGGAGAGACCAACCCAGTCTGCGCCTGATCGGACTGCGGCAGCAGATACAGATTGTATGTCCACTGGATTGTCAAGTAAGGTGCACTACACTACCATGTTCAGGTCAAATTAAGCTAAGTGGTGCTGTGCCGGAATAGTTCTCCCCGACACAATGAGGGCATTTTACTTTATTTTGTATGTAACTAAAGCATACGTTTATTTTATTCTCATACCGCTACGGTACTAACCTTAATTTACCAACAATCCAAACTAAGCCTAGCCTGTTTCAGCGGGGGGGGAACAATTTCGTTACGACACTGACATACTTCTATAAATCTCATGGTTACATTTACGAATAAGCTAACTCTAAAACCTCAAGAGTATATAGCCCAACTTCAGCATAATTGTATTATGTTGTTTATGTTTTTCAATCTCATATTGTAGCTGACATGCTCTCACCGTCCTCTTTCTAGAAGGCCAACGCCATAATGTATTTGCTTGAAAGCTAACGCAGTCTCTCATTAGCAAGGTCGCTTAACAACAATATATGCCCATAACAATGAGGCATAATAGTTCGTTGTTTACATTTAATTTATATGCATCTTTAAATTAAATGGCGCAACTTTCTATACACTTAGATACCGTAATTTGTACTATTCTGGTAAGGCTAAAGGGGTAGTGTGTATTTATAACCAGAGGTCAGTAAGGTGTACAGGTACCGGTAGTGCTGGTACCATATTTACATTGTCCAATCGTTAACTAAAACGGAATTTCAAAATGCGCATGCTGTGCAGGTAACCTATGCACACACTATTTTAAACATTACTTGTGCACATTTCTGAATATATCTAGCATGCTACCCCTTTAATCTAACTAATATGCTGTCAGTTTGCATTATTTGACAAGTGTATTTCCAATTTCAGACATCAATACAATAGGAAATGTGCATTCATGCTCAAACTGCTTAGAAGCGTCTACAAGAAGTGTCAATTCCTCCTCCTGTGCAGTGTATGGTGACTGTGAATATCAGAGTAAGAACCTGTATAGGAGCGCTATCACAAGACTAAAGCCTAAATTTAAAGTTGAAGCAGAGAAAGCCACCACCATCATCATTAAGGCGCCTGAGAAGATTATCGTTTGGGTAGGCAAATACCCAGAGTTGAAGGTTTGTGATGTAGCCCAAGCATGTGATGTGTGCAGACACGGTTGTGGCTATGTGCTACCAGAGGTGCTCAAGTCTAAGGGTGTACATTGCTTCAAGCAAGATTTGAAAGCTGGAGTTCGGTTGTTACCTACTTGTTCAGCAGGCAACAAACATGGGAGCGAGGCCGGCATTAACAGCACCCATTCCTCTGCTGTTCAGCTTGGGAAGCGCCACCATCAGTTTCAGAGGCTGACAGAGCACAGCAGAAGCGACCCACAAAATTATACAGCTGCAAAGACCCTGAGAAATCACGTCCTCTCTGATTTTCTGGAGGTTACCACAAGGGAGGCGTCTGCCGCTTATACTTTACCCGCTAATCATGCAAGCAAAGTTAAGGGCAGCGCTTGCCCGTTGAACAGAGCTTTTGAGCAGGACCCTGGTGAAGAAGCCACCATCCATGTAAAGAGGCGGAGAGTTAAGAGAATAAAGACTATGTCCATTGCCAGTCAGTCATGTTTAGATTCAGATGCCATTGTAGGCTCAATGAGTAAAACATATGGTGGCCAGACGGCTGTTTCCACTGAAAATGGTGCATTACAGGTCTCGGAGGGGGACATATTGGATAACTGTTCCAACAATGATGCAGAGCAGTTCTCATGCCAGAGAGCAAGGGTCTATTTTAGAAAAAATCATTTTTCTTGTGCACGCACATATATGCCGTTCTGCAAAATTCGTCCACTGCCTGCAACATCTGAGATGGAAGCCTGCCCCACAGAGCCTGATACATCACCTAGAGATGAACCTGAGCTTTCACTGAATCCTGCTGGTGATTCATCACTTTCACTCAATGTGAAAACCAGTTTCGTGTTCCCAAATATATCCACATACAATAGTTTGGGCAGTCTGTACTTGCCACAAAGAGACATTGAGAATAGGAAAGTTAATGAAATGGCTGCACTCTCCACATGGAAGAAGCAAAGAGAGTCTGATGTGGGCACAGTGACAACTCCATCATTCGGCGATGGAGGTTTCTCTACCTATTCCTGTGGCCAGGTGTCCTCCGTAATAGGCCTTGACACTTCTGACACAACGTCTAGTTGCTACACATCATCCTCGTGCACACCCAATGATTTGGACAGATTCTCCACCACACATTTGTTCCAACTTAACCAAAATGTCTATCCTTCAAGTATGCTACCCATGCCCTGTCTGTCTGAAAATCAGGAAGCAATCAGGAAGCCTGTGCTAACTAGCGAAGAAACAGGTGGGCCATCATTAACTTCTTCTGCTGCGTCTTCTCCTGCAACCAGCTCTGACTCGTCTTATTCATGTGAGTCTTACTTGCTTCTACCCCAGAATGAGCTGAGTACTGAGGGACATTTTCCCAAATCTGTGGAAGACCACACCCGAATCCCCTTCGGCGATGTCTCATATGTGCGTGGAAATGAGTCTAATAAGACGGTCCAGAGTCTCCCAGATGAGTGGTCAGAGATTACATCACTGTGGTCTTTTCCACTGCTTTCTCCCATCTCATCACCACAAAGGCCCTCTAGTCAAATCCTTCTGTCCCAAACACTGAGATGTCTGGAGCCAGAAGACAACATTGACAACTTTAAGGCCTTTTCCGTTACAAATGGAGAGGAAGACTATGTTAATGACCACTGTAGCAAAGAAGGCCATATAGTAGGAAGCAATGAAATCCTAGAGAAAGATCCAAATGATGCTGAAGTGAAAGCAGCTGCTACATCGGGCTCTCTGATAGGTCCCAGTGATGGTGGTGGGGATCGGGCCAGTGACACAGACAAAGAAACATCGAGGGAGGACAAGATGGCTGCGGACCGCCATTTGGACGAGGCCACGGCCTATGAACAAGACATACTGCTGGTAGATATAGTCCAAGATGACCCAGACTTGTTTGTAAACCTTCCTAAGAAGAGAATATTAAAGCTGGGTCCTATAAGGAAGAGTGGGCCCTGCGGACCTGTGAAACTTGTGTCACATATTACAGGTGAACCGGCTGTTTCAACAAGGACAGACAGACCATCGTGGGAGACTGACACATAGTGGGTTTTTGATATTTTGCGGTCTCTTTGCATAATCTATTAAGCATGACGTGTTATGAAATCAACTGCGTTTCTTGTTTTACAGTGCCTCTTCAGCAGCTACGCAGCATTCTCACATTAGGACTGTAGATTTGCTGGCAATCCTTCATGAAGGTATGGCCACACTAATCCAGATTTATGGACAGGGATTAAGCCATATCCTAAAGATAACAATATCTCAACCAATAGACCACACAGTTTTACAGAGCAGTGCTCTGTAAGCATTTTGATCCTTCCATTCCCCAGAAAGACCTATCTCATGACCCCACAGGTGTCAGGCATGAGCTATGAACAATTAGCTCATGACTAGGGATGTCAAAAGAACCGATACTTCGATACCAAGTCGATGCCAAAATTCTGAAAACATGACGGTACTCAATTTTGTACAGTACCGTAGGAATCTGAAATCCAACCTGGACGCGTACGGTACCATGGAAGTGTAGTTCCAGCTCCGCCTCCACTTGTCGAAAAGAAAAACAGCAAGTAGGCTACTTTGCGTTATCAGGGAGTAACACATTAACAAAAACCAGTACTGTAAGATGTGCAAATTGTGCCTTTGTACTTTCCAGCCATAGTTTCCAGTTATAAAGATTTTACCGGCTGAGTAAAAAGTTAACAGTTCCGCTATTTTCAATGGTTTGTTGATAAATATATTATAGCCTGGCGAAAGTGAAACAAAAATCAACCTTGACATGAATAAAATATATAGGACTGTCACATATTTGCATTGCAAACATTCACACGTGTATACTGTAATGAACTACAATGCATTTTAACCAACGCCTTTTCACCTCGTTCTTGCCTATGTTTCCGGAGCGCCGACCAGGATCTCTGTGAATGTTTACCCGCCATAGGAGCACTCTTGTGCGGGCATCGAGTCACCTGAGGTCCTGGTGGTACTTCCTCGGAGCCCCGAGCGGGCCACACAAAGCCTCAGATTTCAATGAGCACAGAACATTAGACCATGCATGCTATGTATGTGCAGACAATATTACAGTAGCCAACCCAATACTATGGATAACCCCTGGAGCCTCAGAAGAGCTGACATTTTAATTTATCTTTGATGGCAGTCTCGGCATATGTTATGAGCTTGATATACCAAGCATTTAATAACTGGTAATGTAGGTTTACTTAGGCATACATGCACATAAACACACACATATAAACACAATATATAATTTTCTTATTTTTTGCCCTGTGGTATCGAAATGAGTATCGAGAACCGTGGAATTTCTCTGGTATTGGTATCGACAACAAAATTGGTATCGTGACATCCCTACTCGTGACAAATATCTTGTCCTATAGGAGCATGACACTTGTTTTAAAACAAATCATCAAATACTTTGTTTACATTGTGTGCTAAACTGTGATTGATCGCAGTGGTGTTGTGAACAAATTGCAGAGGACGAGAGCAGTAAAAGAACTTGGAGAGCAAGCAGTAGTAAGTCACTCCCATCACCACAGTGCAGCAGCGACTGGCTTCTGATGGACAACCGGACCAAAACCACGGTATCTTTTAGATTTCTTGTTTACATTAACGGAGCTAGGTTGTCCCGACAAATATATATCTGAGAAGTCAACCAGCATTGTAGAAAAATATGTATTTGAGTGTTATCCAATGGACCTTTCTCCAAAGTTGGATTGACAGGCAAACTGACTAATGAGAAGGCCAAGATGTTGCTATGCTTTGCTGTCGAAGTGTGTCAGATAAACAAGAATCACTTCAACTGGAATCAGTGTCTCCATCAAATATGTTCTCTAACTTATATTTGTTGTGAAAATGTCAAAAGGGTGTTATTATGGGACGTGTAGAAAACATAAACAGCTATATCCTACATAGACAGACAGGATGTACATATCTTTCAATTTCTTGAAGCCATGCGGACAAACTAAACTACGCTATGGATGTGCAGAGAGGTCCACAGGGGCAGACTCTCAAAATGTAAAAAAGGGAATTTATCATATGTAATTCAGTATTAAAATTGTTAACATTAACTATGTATTCTTATCGCTATCACTCTGGTAAGCAGCATTATTCAATACCTACACAGATACAGCTATACAGTTAATTTCATGACGAAAAAGCAAGCCTAATCCACTAAAACATTAGGTACATAGGGCCTACAACAAATGTAGACTCATAATACAAGTATAGTAATACAGTATATAATATATAGAGATATTCAAATGTACTGTATACACACTTGGAAAATGCACCAAATATGTGCCCAAAAATATACAACCATGGAACTGTAAGAAAATGCCGGCTGTTCTAGTAATGCTACTGTAGTCTAGCCTGTCGCCTTTATTTTGCCACAAATGGACGTGGCCACGTTCTCATATTGTAGACATACTGTCCAGAGTAGGCTAGTAGAGAAATAGATATTTTCATGTAGAATGAGAAATGCAGCAAATCTGCTGCCTATAGAACTCAAATTGCAGTAGGCTAATTCTTGTCTAATCTCCTTTTATTTATGCCTATTGATGATGGAGGACCAGGACTGCCATAATAAAAATAAGTGGGGTTAGGGTTAACCCTAACCCTTTGTTTTATTGACCACAATATTATTATTTATTTAAATAATTAGAGGGAAAGTTTTGATTAATTTGGGAAAAGGGCAGGTGCTTGGGCACCCAAAGCCCCCTCCTCCCTGCACATGTATGATGCAAACTCTCGTGACACATTTTTTATAAGGTAATATAATTACTATACTTTATCCATTTTAAAGTTGTAAGAGTTAACAATCGTAACCGGACAAATATAGCCTGTCTTGTATAGATAACCGGTATTGTAGTGTTAACCACTCAGTCGTCCAAAACAATATAGGCGTTGGCTGCCTGATTATTTTCACTTCACTTTTATTCTGATAAAGTTAGGCTGATGCAATTAAAACCTACTTTTCTAATGAAATGACTAATCTTTCAGCACTAATTACTATGCTTTCAGAGGATATAACCAGGTATATGGATTAGCCAGCGACATGCTCTGGAAAGTAAACTTTATAATTATGTTTCAACATGGTACGTTTTAAAAATAGGGGATGAATGTCTACATGAAACATGTTACTAAAAATGTTATGTATGCTAGATGCAGCTGACAGAGTGGAGATTAAATTATAAAAATCTACAATTTGTATATATTTGTTTTTGATTTATTTGTGAATATAATGAAGGTAAAGTTGCAAAATACCTACAAACAAGTGGCGAACACCCCTCACAACAAACGAGGTGTAAGATTTTTTTTGACAGCAGCAGATTAACAACATAGTTGGAAGCTAGGCTACTATAAGCATTTGTTGATAGCGTATAGCATAACAAAAGGAACGGAGCAGTCACACTACAACAGAAGCACGTGTTTTCAGGCGCGTCGATGCGGGGAAATAGAATAGTGGCGTATTTTCTACCTGGGTGGCGCCGGTGTGTGGGTTGTACATAGAAAACAATAGGGGCGTCTGTCTTTATGTGCGCCATGCACGCGTTTGTGTTGGGCTTGAGGCCGAGGGTTATTGTTTTGACTTGAGCTTGAAGTTAAGTTAGCAATCACCCCCGAGAATAACTAACCTTGCCTTTTTAAAAGTACACTAAATTAAGTTTCAAAATAAAATATCTGATACAAAATATGGAATGATTTTGGAGTAAGCATTTAAAAGTTGGGCAAATATGGTTACCGGTCATTTCTAATTTTGTCTTTTTTTTCCATTTGTTCAGAGACAATTAAAAGACGACAACAACAATCAAGTGATGAATCACTTTGAAAGGTACTGTAGCTAAAGGGGACTTGTTTGGCTGTATAACCTGGTAGAGTTGTGCTTATCTTCATGTTTGTATCATAGGGTTAACACGAACCAAACACTGAAATCCCTGAATGGCATCACAACTCCATCTGTGCAAGGGGAAAAAGGTTAGGAAGCTTTAAACATATCTTTCTTTAAAGTTGCATAGTATCTTTTGATTACAATGGATATGTTCTCATCCGAAATATAAAATCGATTTGATTCTTGCTTACCTCTGATACAGTGAACACAACAGAGTTCAGGTTCCAGAAGTCTTCTTCTGTAAGTCCTTTACTTCATATGGCGCTATAACATTACCTATCAAATTATTTCACAATTTCACAAAATCCTCAACAGAATTTGCCAAAAACTGCAGGCTTTGTACAATTTGGTAGAGTCTGCTTGGATTTGGATTACTGTAGACTATAATACTCTCATTAACCCCTTGACTGTATACACTTATTCTATACTAAGGGTCAGTGTTATTTAATTGTCTGGGTTGTACTGTTTTCGTTTAGCCCTACTTAAATACACAGCCTTTGAAAGTGCTTATACATTAGCATGTTTTTGTTTAATGCAATTTTAAGTTAAGAGCTATTCTGTAAATTTGCAACAGTGTCTTATTTCGCGATTGTTCCCCCTAATCGCCAGTACTGCAGACTCTACTTCAGTGACTCCCTTGCCTGTCATTTCAAGATGTGTCGGTTCCAACATGCACCGCTTGAAGGTGATGAGAAGGTAAGACAAGTTGATTCTATTTTTATTTTTCTCTCCTCCCAGTCTGTTAATGTTTACTAATGTGCCAGTTGATTGTCACTGACAACTGCGCCCTCTGCTGTGCCGTTGCCTTCATGACAAATGTCATACTGTGGTAATCATGTTGGTGTGCTTTCACAGTTTTGTGTAGAGACCGTGATGCGCTTCACTAAGAATCCATTGTGTTTACAGAAAGCAAGTAAGTGCTTGTCAACTGTGTTGTATTAACATGCAACGTAAGTACAATACAACACAGAAAACAAAACAAAAAACAGTTAGTGTAACTGCACCCTAAAATTATTAGTTTTTTGAGCTGTAAATGAAGTAATAGGATAGATCTGTGATGAGACAGATCAATGCATGTGTTAATATTGACAAATTACAGTTTTTATAAAAATCTGCATTTTTTTTGTGCTGAAAACAGAACTACACATCGTATCTGTTACAAATTACTCCAAGACCTGGCTGATTTTCAGCGGTACGCTCATACCATATTAAAATGTTAATGGTGGCCCCCCTCTCAGCCCCTCCCCTCACTCTGATCCTTGATGCATTTTTAGTTGTCAGGCTCAGATCCTGGGTGCAGTTACACTTTAAGATATCTTAAACCACAAGGTCTAGTGCCACTTGCTGTAATGGAAACAACCACAAGGATTTATATTGGATATTGAAATGGGGCTTGAAATGCAGTAGGGGTGCATCGATAGATTGGAAGCAGATCAGAATCGGCCGGTTTCCACTCAAAAAACGAGATCGGTGGCAGTCCGATTTTCCTTTTGTAATGGCCGATATGGAAAACCGATCTTTGTTGTCAATTAATCTTATATTTGCTTTAGTTTGCTGAAAAACGAGTGCCGCCATCTTGGAATTTTAAAGACCTGAAGGTTTGTCAAATATACGTCAGTTTTTACAGATTCTGGATAGGATAAGCGGTCTCCTTGTTACATTAATTTAAAGAAAGCAATATATTTCTCTCCTGCCAATGACAGCCATTTAATAAGTATGTTTTTCATCAAAATCACTTTATTATACACGTATAAATAAATATATATATAGTTCGGTGCTCTATTAATCAGTCAGCTCAGACCAAAAGTCCCATGACAACAACCCACAGGTTGCCAGGTTTTAGTCAAATCAGGTATTGGTAGACAGAATGTTAGAGCCACAGGTTGCCAGGTTTAAGTCATAGTGGTGAGAGATAGTAAATTATAATTGGTAGAGCTCGTCAACATGTTAATATTTCAATAATATATGGAGTCCCCCCTACTTTTATCAATATTGTTAATACCTCTGGGAACTTATAACTATGTTGTGTGTATATACTCGATGTTTAAAATATTTTGTAAAATAATTTATCAAAGAAATGCATCTTACATTTTATGATTTATTACATAACTGTTATACTTAAAAAAACACGTTGAGCACAAAGATCTATTAGTCATGATTGTGCTGTTTACATATAGGTGCAGGACTTGCAGGTGGAGTGAACAATTAGCTCACAGTGCATAAAAATATTTCGGGAGCCAAAAAAAAGTATCTTAAATGTATGAATAATGTATCTTAATAGTATCAAATCAGTATCTATCGGCCAATATTTCAGACTTAAAATATCAGATTGGTGCATCCCTAGTATATACCACATCTCACTACTTACATGTTAATCATACTGAATACATGTTGGTGCTTGAAATTGTATTCGGAGAAGCTATGAGAGAGTACTTTTTCTATTTGTCTGTCCATTGCTGTCCTGACTGCCTCTGCCCTGTTGCCGTAGGTGCTGTGTTTTCAGACTACTACCAGAAGAACCCCCCAGGGCTCTACTTCTCCCAGCCGGCATTGACCTCTCTCCTCTGGGCTTTGCTCAAAGCCAACCTGGTCTCAGACATGGTATCGGTCCTCAACACCATCTTGGAACACAAGATCACGGTGAGGGAGTCCTCTGTGACAAGGCGTTAAGCTGTATACCTGTCTGTGACACACAAACTCACAGTCACTGCACCTTTTTATATAAGTATATATTTCTAAATATTTGCTCTTATTTTGCCTTCTTCCCAGCCTGCCTCAGACTTCCTGTTGGCTATGCTCAACCATGCCAAGGAGAAGGGCACTACCAGCGCCCCTCAGATCTTGGGGTTCATGTCTAAGGTACAAACTAGCTTACCTCCTATTTGGTGGTCAGAGGACCAGCTACTCATTCTGAAGTTTGCACAATGGATGCAGCATAAAAAAAGCACTATTTATTGCATACAAATACAGGTGTATCTAAATAAATTAGAATATTGTTGAAAAGTTGCGTCATTTGAATAATTCAATTGATAACGTGAAACTCTTATATAGTGGATTAATTACACACAAAGTGAAATAGTTTAAGCCAGTATTTGTTTAATCTTGATGATTACAGTTTCCATTTTAGGAAAACCCCAAATTCAGTATCTCAGAAAACTAGAATATGACATAAGACCAGTGGAAAAAATTATAAAAAAAACACGTCGGCCTTCTGAAAAGTATGTTCGTGTACAAGCACTCAGGACTTGATTGGGGCTCCTTTTGCCTGAATTACTGCATCTATGCAGTGTGGCATGGAGTCGACCAGCCTGTGGCACTGCTGAGGTGTTATGGAAGCCCAAGTTGCTTCGATAGCAGCCTTCATCTCATCTGCATTGTTGGGTTTTGTGTCTCTCATCTTCCTCTTGACAATACTCCATACA
>JAODOY010043696.1:3780-19801 GCA_025399855.1 Forbesichthys papilliferus | reverse complement strand
GTGAAGCACTTTGTGTTACATGAATTTGTATGAAAAGTGCTATATAAATAAAGATTGATTGATTGATTGATTGATGTTCACTGTCCCATCAGCTGCATGCTGCTCTGTCAGGAATGGAGCAGGAGAAGTTTGAGATGCAGAAGAAGCACACAGAGAACATCCAGGAGTTACTGGAGGACACCAACCGCAGGCTGGCCGACATGGAGGCCGAATTCAGCGGCCATACACAAGCCACTGTGAGTTGAAGCACAGCAGTCTGCGCATGTGTTGCCGTGCACACACGGCTCGCTGTACAGGGTGTGTTGTTGACCCGTGGCCACTTTAACCCACGGCATCTGACATTGTATTATGTAGGAGACATCCTGAGCAGTCAGTGTGCATGCTTAATATTGAGCACATATGAAAATATGTAGGATTTAGCTGGGCATCACCAGACGAGTGGTTAATGCACATAGCTTTGTTAGCAACATTAGCATTCAGGGGCTGCAGGTAACACACATAAACGCACACACAGTCTGTCAGCAGGCTCCCATTTAAAATGCATCAAAAGCGGGATGATGCGGGGCCTTTGGTGCAGCCCCTCTGTAATAATTAAAGACAGGCAGGGCCCAGCACGATGAAAAGAGCCCTCTGTCACTGGAAATTAGCTGCTCTACTGCTGTGAGTTTAGGCTGACCTTCCATATACACACACACACACACACCTTGTGTGGACTCTAAGCGGATGTCAGTTGAGGTTGTGTTGGGTTTTTTTTTTGCACCACCCAATGTTCTCTTCTAGATTTATGTTTTCTGCAAATCTTTCATTAAAAACAGTGTTCCATTATGTTGTCTTTTTGAAGTAGGATGTCAGAACATTCTCTGAATCAGGTAATAGTTAGAAGTTCTTCCAAATATTTGTCCATGTCTATTTATTAACAGTGTTAGAATATTCTGGGCCTTCCCTCTATTGATACAGTAGTAAGCACGGACTTTAAGCACGTGTTTTGTCAGTTATTTACTTCAGCTTGCATGCACTTTCATAGCCACTGAAAGTGCCAAGCTAAAGTTAATACCAAAGGCACAGTGTGAAAAGTTCAGTCAGTTCACATGTTCACACGTATGTATCTCGGCCAAGACAAACTCAAAGGTCGAGGGGGATTGATAAGTCCTACTAGATTCCAATGCAGCCTATCGCTTCGGACTTCACAGGGACAATAGCTGGGTTTACACGGACGAATGGAATCCTTCCGATTAAAGATTTCGGGTTACCTGTTTACATTGGATTGTCATATAATCGGGTCTGGTGTTTACATACGCCGTCGCAATGAACGGGTATAGATGCTAAACATGCACACGTGGGCTCGGCGATGTATGTGTCCCGCTAGCATAGAGGCTAAACCCAGCTAGCTTTTGGCACGTCCGGGAAGAGAGGCTATTTGTGTGACTAGATTCACGGCTCCAGGTGAACTCATGCTTCCATTAATTTATTTATGCGTATCACTATATGGCCGCACAGGACCTAGAGCTGTGTCTCTATGTGGATACGGTAGGGAGTAACGTATGAAACACACTTTAAAGTTACCTGCCCTACTCGGCGTCCTAGTTGAACTGGCAGAATAATCACAGCTCAATACATGAAAGTGGTAATAATCTCTGTGGTACAACATCTAATGGACTCATTACGTTCTGTTTGGTCATATCATTTGTCTGTCCTCACCTAATACCTCACGTTGTAAGACTGTATGCACGGCACACGCTAGGGCTGCACGCGGCCTTTACCATTCCCCCCCCCTCCCCCCTCCCCCCCCCAACTTCAAAGCCTTATATTATCAACTCATGATCTCGCGCTCATAAGGCATCTCGTACAGCTAGTAAGCCCCTCCTCCAACGAAGTGATACATTAGGGGGCGCATAGAATGCTCTCATCAAGGGTGTCCAGGTGTGCCCAGACCAACGCCAGTGTGAAGATCTGCTGGCCTCTCATCTGCTGCCAGGGATGGAAGTGTCAGCAGCGCGCGCCCCGGCACAACACAGGAGCCCTGTTCCTCTCCTGAAGGGCCGTGCCGACACAAAGGGCCCCTCTCACTGGCTGTGGCTTTGTCCCCGGTCCCCAGCACGCTCCCTCCCTCCGCTTTCTCCTCCTGTCATCGTCTAGAGAGACTCACGCACGACCCCTCTTTAATCAGCGCCCTGTCATCGCTGGTATCAGCACGCCGACGCTGCATTCCGTGCGCACACACACACGTCAGACGCACCCTCGTACAGATGCCGGCGGGACAGTACGCAGAGTAGGCGCAAAGTTGCATCTTGGATCACCGCCTTTGTTAACAACAGGCTTCCCCCACAGATCATTCTGCCTTGTGTATTTGGTGACACGGTTGAAGCCATTCCCTCCCAGGCCTGTAGAACGTACAGTGCTGTGATTACTAACTGCAGTAGTTAGTAGCCTACATGAGCTATCTGTTGGAACAGCCATCTGAACATCAGTGCTAGTGGTTGTCTATGTATTATATTACACATTTAATATGTAATAATATGCCAGGTGGCGTGAGTCTATCCCAACTGTTTGTATTTATGTCTATATCGGCACCAGTGAAGGATTTTGTGTACATTCATGTGTGGAAGTTTACCTCAGCATTAAAGGTGTACTCCTTGTTATGTATTGGGGTTTGTGGATGAAACCATCTTTACCATTTGAAACCTGGCTCACGTACCTCTCTGCTCCCCCTCTACAGAGCTTCTAGTCTCATATAGTTCCCCAGCACTTCCCCTACAGCGGCCCACCGTTTCATGTTTTTCTAATATAAACAGCGAGCTGGGGCAGGTCTCTGGGGTTTGTGAGGCTGCTATTATGCAAAAGTAGCGTACCTATAACATGTGCCTTTATCTTTACACCTGAGGTACTAAAGCTTCTCAACAGGACAAGCACTCTTTTAGTTTGAACTGCCAACGCATAAGCCAGCATTAGGCCATAACTGTAGCTCAAGGATAGAGCAGGAAGGCTACAGAAACTTCTACAAAGGCAGTTCACCTCAGAGACTGTTGTCAGACTGGAGGAATAAAGCAGCCAACAAATACATCAGAGATGACTTATAAGGAACCTTTTCACCTGATATCATCTGCCATAACATATACTGCGAAGAGGGCTGATACTGGTTTGACCTTTGCTGTGCGTCAGATAGCAAGAAAGTATTCGCACGTTGGACAAAATCAATGTAAACCACCCATTCAAATGTCAGGATTAATCTTCCTGAATGTTTACTTCAGCATGAATGTAGTACTGTATATAGAATTATTTTGAGCCTCACTGAAGAAGATACATTGTTGTTTTTTTGTTTTTTTTAATTCTGATT
Organism: Forbesichthys papilliferus; assembly: GCA_025399855.1. Lineage (NCBI taxonomy): Eukaryota > Metazoa > Chordata > Actinopteri > Percopsiformes > Amblyopsidae > Forbesichthys > Forbesichthys papilliferus. The sequence goes on along the minus strand of JAODOY010043696.1, from coordinate 16,467 downwards.
AAAATGAGACGGAACTTTATTAATCCTAGAGGTGATGTTAAAGTCAGGGGACGTTTCCTATGGATTTCTATGTAGCTCAGATTAATACTAAATCACCCTTCCCATCACTCATCCCCACATGTTGCCAGTGGCATGCGCCTCCTAGTGGTCAGTGTGTTTGAGCGCCGTTTGTGTCTCCCCCACGGTCTCAGGAGCAGATGGTGCGGGAGCTGGAGGCGCGGGTGAAGCAGCAGTCCTGTGAGCTGCAGAAGGGCGTGGCTCTGCGCCAGAAGGTGACCCAGGACAAAGCCCAGCTGGAGATCCACGTCGCAATGCTCAGTGCCGAGCTGCAGGATGCCAGCCAGAGGTCTGTCAGCTCACTGACAGACTGTTATGTAGTCACAAACCACCTCGTTTGCTGTTCATTTCTTAGAAAGGACACAGGGCAAATTACACCCCAGTCCAGTGTTAAAGGCAGGGTTAGCCATTCTTGAGAAAACAGAACTCTCTCAGAAACTCCTCCCCACACATTGAAATGCATAGCGAAGCCCCTCGGGATTGTTGTTGTGAGCGTTGTTTGCCACTTTGGTTGTGTTCCCATTTACGAAGCCAGGGATGTGTAGGAGTATCTGATTTGTGTTTAGAACGGTAAAATAGCGAAATGTAAGGAGATATTTGGTGACTTTGACAAAAAGTCCATTACTGTAACTTACAATTAGCTTACAGTTAGCTTGCAATATCTAACTATACCTTTAACCATCATTGGCTAGCTAGTACACAGTATATTTTCTGAACGGGGATGTCAATACCCTTTCTGTCTCAACAGGAACATGTCACTGCAGAAGGAAATGGAAGAGCAGAGCCAGCAACACACGGAGGCCCTGTGGAAGCTCCAGACCAAACATGAGGCCGACATGAACCACTACCAACATGAGCATCTCACATCTGCCGCCAAGGCACGCAATTAAGCACAACGGTTCCATCTTGCCATTGTAGCGCTAGGCTAGCAAGCTAACGTCACACGTTAGCTTGGTTGGAGGCCAGCAGCAAGTGTGATCCACCTTTTACATTGGGCTACCTTAAGATGGTTCCCTCGCTGTGTCTCTCTCCAGGCCTCTGGGGCGATGGAAGACCTGGAGCACAGGGTGGCTGAGCTGCGGCAGCAGCTAAAGGACAGCGAATCCCAGTGTCAGAGACAGCTACGGGTATGTGTACTGTGCTGGGTGCCCTAACAGAGTTGTTGGTGTGCAGGGTGGTGTGTATATCCTGGTCAGACCAGGCCAGAGACTAGCCGGGTCCCCGTAACATGTGGGCTCTCGTACAATAGCGTGCCTCGGGTTCCTAGTCAAACAAGAGTTTTGCTGAAGTGTTAGTTATGCATAGGTAGTATGCATGCTTCCTTGCATATTTAAAAAATACACTGCCCATAATGTGAGAGTTCACTAATGCAATGTAATGTGGGTACTAGCTATTGCACTCTACAGTACAGCTTTTAATTGAATTCCCCATACAACTATGTAGGCATGTACAGTGTACACATTCACATTCATTGGCCCTTGCAGGAGCGAGAGGCCATGTTCCAGCAGGAGAGAAACGCACTGCAGATCAGCTGGGAGAAAAAGGTAGCCATGCACCCTCCCTCGCTCACGTAAACCCGTCCACTGACCTGCGAGCCTTCTGTGGCTTCTGTGGCTTTTATACGGGTCGCATTTAAACCACACCCAGCCACAGCCATCACGGTCCATTGGAGATTAAAATGAGACGTTCACACACATTTGATGTTTGGCCTCGTTAAATCAGAGCTGTGGTTAACAGGTTTTGAAGGGCCGGACACATTAGGAAAAGAAATAATGGGATAACATATAGTGTGGTTTGGCCATTGAAAGAGTAAATACGTTCAAAAAGTAAAGTAAATAATACAATCTGTCTGAACGTACTGCCACGAACTCCCTCTACAGTTACGGTTCTGCCGGCCTGCGCGGGCCCCGCCCTTTAAGGCTCTATCTTCAAAGGCATGGGACAGTTATAAAGTAAAGAGACTTCCCTTAATGATCTGGGCTAAACCAGACCAGACCACGCCACAACTCTCAGGTGAAGCTCAGGTTTTTAAAGATCAGCACACCCAAAGCACCTGGGTCATCTTCAAAGCCTCCCGTCATAAAGCACGTGTGTATATATACTGTGTGTGCCAAGGGGAAGTCCTGGTACATCTGTACCCCAGGCCACGGGCCCCTCTGGTTGGTACACCTGCGGAGAGTTAGCAGGCCCCCAGTCTCTTTCATCAGGGTCAGGGAGCATTTAATTTAAGCTTCTCCGTGAGCAAGACTCTGTATGTGTGTTTGTGTGCGCGTGTGTGCATGTGCCTTTTGATGTTCCGAATTGGTTTCTTCTTCTCCTCAATCTACACATCCTACTTTGTAGTATTGACCTTGTAACCAGCCGACGCACGCACGCACTCACACACACACACACACACTAACAATATGCGTTCTATTCCATGTTGCAAGGTGACAGTCACAGGACATACTATACAGGAGACATCAGTCAATTATGATCTTTTCTGGTATCCACCAGAAAGATTTCCCCGGCCATCCTTTTGCAGTTACAGAGCAGGACATGTGAAGGAGGCCACATTAGGGTAGGGCCCATATGGAGGCCATACTGTAGCTCCAGAAAGAGGCAGATGGGCCCAGATGAGTACATCTGATGGGCTGATATGAAGGAGAAGACACACCGCCAGGTGGATAAGGTCACTAGTGGTGCTGTGTGTGTGTGTGTGTGGGGGGGGGATTGATGAGTGCTGTTTGATGGCATCTACTCTCACCCATCACCTCCCCACCCATTTTGTTCCTGCTGCTCACACATACTTGGATTCCCTCTGTGCTCTCAGGTCCTGGCTCTTCACAGTGAAGCAGAGAGAGAGAGGACAGACGCTGCAAAGACCGTCACCAAACTTGAAGAGTCACTCAGGTACTTTTCAACAAGCAGCAGCTTGTTACATAAACCAGACACAACAAGCGCACGCTCTCGCTGTGGCATTTTTAAAGACTTTATTTTATTTATTCTAATATGTATGAAGTTCGCAAGTCACATTCCACCAAAAACAAAAACTGCCAGCAGCTGACATTAGCTCAAAAGAGCTAGTCGACTGTCGACGAGAGATAAGCCAAGCAGCAACCGCTACGTTCCGGCAGTGCATGTAACACAGTGCCTCCCAATTGTGGCACTAATAAGGAGCTTAAATAGCGTTGCTGTTTGTAGAGGCACGTGTGTGTTTCTCTGCGTTGACTCTGGGAGCAGCACAAGTGAAATGTCTACACTACACTAGTAGTACTAATGCATCTAGTAAGATACAGTAAGCATATATAGTTTGTGAGTACGTATATAGCAAGCATACCAGGCTAGACAATTCCGTCTCTGGGAATAGCTGGCTTGCTACGAGCCACTTATCTCAAGGGGGCGTTGTGGCTCAACATGTTTGAAAGCCACTGCCTCATGCTGTCTCGACGGTCGTAAATCAGTCAACTCTTAAATGAGACACTTGGTGTACATGAGTGAGTGTGTGTGTAAGTAGTACGTGTGGTCCCATCTCTTCCCACTTAGCCAAGTGTTCTTCTGAGGCAGGCCATCAGCATGTCAGCCAGTTGAGTGTACTACAGATGTGTGGAGTTAACGCAGATTGCAAACCCGGCTGGAGGATCTTACAGAGCCCACAGGAATGTATTTAGGGAGGCGTTTGAAGGGCGTGTTGTGTGTGTGTGTGTGTGTGTGTGTGTTAGGTCCGTATTGTGGAGGTGTGAAGAGAGACAATTATGTTGTTTTATTATCCTACGGTGTATATACAGGGCTGGCTTTTGCAGCAGAAGCACTATGCAAGTCTTCATCACCCATGCTCAACCGTTTAGTAAATATATTTGTATGTTTACTCACTCAAAGTGTGCTCATTCAGTTATTGCTTGATAATAACTCTCATAAATAGTGTATTGACAGACCCTGCTTTTAAGCTTTTGTGATGTATCTGATCACATCAAAAGTTTAATTACAGTTGTCCAGCAGTGACTTCAACAAACTAGAGTATACAGTACTGCTGCATAGGCATAATGCATGCATCTGTGGTTATTTGTTGCTAGATTATAATGGAAAATGTTGTCTACAGTAAATATAAATGAAAACAGACACATTAAATCGGGAATATTCATATTTGCCACATTCATATCATAACATGCCTTTAGAACTGTGTAACCAGTAGAAAATGGACCACAGGCGTAGGATTATACAGGTATGAGTGTATATTTTTCCGTGGAGCATTTGGTGAGAATCATCAAACACATTCTTGTTAGATTGAAAGCCAAACTAGTACCGCTCTTGTTTGCACTCCTCCCTCTGTGATGTCTTGTTTCTAGTCAGAGTTGCTCTTCACAAGTGTTGATTAAACTTTCCAAGACCACAGCAATGCTGTGTGAAGTATCTTGTAGTGGACCTTTGCTTTAATAGTCAGGCCTCGATCTTTGATCTGTATTACAAGGGTAGATGTATTGGTGGAAAGAGGAGCCCGGTCCATAAAACTCTCGATGCCTACAACAGTCAGTCTACGCATGTGAGATGCACATGTTTGGTTTTGAGGAGAATTGTTGTATTATATTATTTAAAAAACAATTTAGCCGTAACACCCCGGAATTTGACAGTATGTGAAGGGAAGGCCAAACACAGTTGTGTTTTGCCTTCCTCAGTCTTGAGGTTGAGGAAGCCTTGGAAAGTTGTGAGAAAACAGGTGAATGTTATGGCTAACAAGTTCACTCAGGTTGCCAAAGTTGGCATGGACAAGAACATTTTTAAACAATTACCCCTACATGTGGGAACTTAGGTGGACGCCTCTGCCTTCGGAACAATCAGTTCCTTAGGAATGGAAATGTGTAGATGTGAGAATCAATACCACAGCTCAATCAATGGTTGTGTATCAGTATTCATATACTTTACAATACATTGACAGCTAATTAATTGTTAACAGTTTACCAGTCTATCCAGTTTCCAAATATATTTTCTATTAACTTTGCTTTGTGAGCCCTTCACAAATACATGTATTTTACCTTCCCATTAGTTTTATCCATTATGGAATGTAAAGATCATTTTGTGTCAATGTAATATGAGCCCCACAACACTGTTCCAAATGAGAGTGTAAAATGTATCTGCCTGGTGTTAGTGTACCCGGAGCGGTCACGTCTCACTTTGTAATGAATACACTGGGCTGCCCTATTGATTTGAACACGAGAAAGCCTTTCGCGTTATTCTTTGGAAGGTCACGGGGAAACGTGCTGTAAACCACTCTTTTAACCTCTGCAGCCACAGAATCTCCTGTGGTGATCTCAGCTCATTCCTCCCAACCTTGTAGCCCCATGTTCTCCCTCTGCCAGATGTTGGTAATCCCCCCCCATTCCTTCACTCCCTTCCCTTCCCCTTAACGCCTCCCCTCCAGGACGGTAGAGGCTGTACTGTGCTGCTGACAGGCCCAGCTTTCAAAACCAGCCCTCAGCCAGTGAGCCAATCGGGACATTCCACCGGGTAATTAATCCCATGCAGAACCACATTACTGGGTCACAGGCAGATTACATTGTGCCTGATGAAACCAGAATGTGTTCTGCACAATGGCACGCAGCACTTGTTCAGCTCATTCCACTGCCTCTATTTGAGCTCCAGTCCAAACCCAGCCAGACCTCGTGCTGTCAAGCTCCTTCAGGGGGTTTAATTGGTTTGTCACTGTACAATAGCAGCCCAGAGAGGATTTATAAATTGAATGAATTTTTGTCATTTTTGTGAATGTGTTCGCATTCTTTGTGCTTGACTGAAATCACCTTGTTTCAAGTAGTTTCTGAGAGGAAAGGATAAGTGTTTTTTTTTTTTTTGAGAAGGAGAATGTTGAAAGTGTTTGTGATTTCTGTCCCCCCCCCCCGACAATGTAGAAAAACATGAAAACAGCATATTTCTATACTAATTCATGTTCGTCTTTAAGACTCCAAACAAAGACACAGTGATGGTTCTATTGTCTATGCTCATTTTTTGTCAGCCCAGCAACAGACGATGGGCTTAAAACAGCCGACAAATCTGTTTGTGCATAAATTATCTCCATCGTTAGGGCTGCTAACGAGCCAGCCAATCATTCCGTTAAGAGTTAAACACTGGGAAACGTTGTGTGGCACATGAGGCCCTTGGCTAATTAAGGACTCAGGCGTCTCTCTCTCTCTCTCTCTCTCTCTCTCTCTCTCTCACACTCACTCACACTCACACACACACACACACACACAATCTGGTCTGATGCCCGCTACCTGCCTGCTGCTGCAACGCTGACAGCCTTTAAAGGCGATCCAGAAGAACTTCAAAGTCAAAGCAAGATTGCACGCAGAAGGTGTGTGTGTGTGTGCATGCATCCCTATGTGGAGATAGGAGGATCTGTGGGTGTTGTTGAAATTAGGTAGGACTGTATACCTTCGTATATACCTTGTGTGTGTGTGTGTATATGTGTATATGTATATATATATATATATATATATATATACACACACATACATACACACCTAAGCATGCCAGATGCAGTCTGGTATGTGGTCTTTATGGCGTATGTTAGTGGTTATGATGCCTCTTACACATGCGTTTGACCTTGGAAATTGCAGGCTCAACGAATGCAACATCAATTAGCGTTTGTGTGTTTTCTGTTGTTTTAAACTGGGCTGGTGGTGTGCTGCCAGTTGTGGTTAGTGCTTTATATGCAGCTGTAAACCACACATTTTCTTCTCCTCACCTATGCCCACGCTTGCTCCAAAGTACAAAGGAAACTCGCCCCGTCCTGCCATGCAAATGAGTATTTCTGTCTCAGTTTGAGCACGAGGTCTTTGTTACTATAGCAACAACACAAAGCCCCACAAAGCTGTTGAAAGAACAAGTTTCTCTGCTCCTCTTTCATCCCGAAGCACCTCAGATCATTACAGGGCATTAGCATTGGAGATGCACCAGAGGAGGGTTGCTGAGAGAAGCCTGTTTGCCTTGGTATCAATGCCTCCAAATCCCAATATGAAAACAGACTCGACTGAACGTATTCTGAGGAGTCATAGTCTTGGAAGGCACTGTTCTCGATCTAGGCTCTGCACCTAGACATGTCACCTGGGTCCCGGCCCTGGCCCATAAAGTCATACCACTTGCTGCGCAGTTGCCCCTTTCGAAATATAGTCTTATTGAAGCAGCTGTGGTCTGAGCTGCCTCCCATTGTTTGGTTTCATTCTTGTCGGTTCTGCCTTCTGCATGGAATGTGTGAGTGACATGGTAGGGGTACCAGAGAGGGAACACGGGCAGCCTACCCTATGGTGTGTTTGATTAAGGAGCAGGTGGAGGAATAGATCCAACATATCAGGCCGCTCCACCAGGCTCGATATTTACGCTCCCCCCCTGCATTGATATGGGTTAAACACCAGCTCAATACTGCAGACCTGACTTACAGGGAACTGTGGAGTTGTGTTTGATTACTGTCTTCTGTATGCTAACACTGCTGACTACTAAAAAGAGACTACCAGAACCGCGTCAGTGAGTCCAGCTCAGTTGTCCAAGCGTAAGGACTGGTAGCTGGTTTCAGTTTGAATACACATTAAACCAGTCATTCCATGAAAGCGTATGTCTTGAATATAGTTATGTTGATGCGACATGGAGACATACAGTACTGGGCCTTTTGACGTTACCTTCTCTGTCTGTAATGGCCATGGAAGGAAAAGAGGCCGAGAAACATGCTAATTAGACATTAGGCATGCTTTCAACCTAGACGCTTCTTACAGTTTATATGGTATAACACACATGAGGATATGACCGCCCATAGCCATCTCCCTTAGCATTTATCATAATATACAAGCTACAAGGAACTGAAGTCTATTGCCAGTAAGTACAGGTTTAATGTTCAATGTTGACAGATGACCAGATCTGTAAACCTAGCCTTTGATAACAGGTAGGCTACCGTAGCATAAACACAACTCAAGTCATCTACTGTAGGTTGTCTGCGACAGTATATTAAGCTATTGTAAGCTAATACTGTTTTTCAAATTCACCAAATATCCCCCAACCCTCATTACACCTCTTGCAGAATGCACAATATTTATGCCTTGAACTCTGTGGTCCAAATATTTCCAGTTCAAACCGATTTGGTGGCGCCGTTATGCCAGAGGCTGTGTTGTCTGTTTACTCAACAGTTGCATAGCCGTACAGTATATAGCCCACTCACTCAGTAAGCACACGACACGAAAGAGGGGGCAAGGTGGCTCATTTGCATCAAAGAAAAGTCACTTAAAATAACTATTTTCTGAGGGCAGGATTACAATGGGCCTAATACAATGCTATTCCACATAATCTATTTGGTAACTAAGCGCGTCATTTACATTGCATTGAGACCTCAAGAAACTCCGTCAACATGTTAAAAAGTGTCATGAAATGTCCACTTTAAGTCATTGAATTGCATATATTTCTAGTGTAGTGTAAGTTTTCTGCTCTATTTCATATTTTTTATATCACTACTCCATGCTTGATAATAAACATACTGTAATGACTTACTTTGAATTATTGATTTGCACAAAGCAAATGTATGTTAGATTAGCATAATTAATGTGTAATTAAATCAGCCAACCATCTGATATGCACTGACAATTTCAATTTGGATATGTGCTAGTCTAGTTAATTCATCCACTGTTACAAAATGCTCAATTTGGAGGCAGTCTTTCGCTCATTCATTTACAACAGACATGCGCCATTTAGTCACGCAATTTCAGGGATATGTAAATAGTTTGTTTGCATTAGGGATTTCAGCCTGTGTGGTGGATTGACCATATCGTGCCACAGTCTGCATAATTCACGAAGGTAAGTAGCATGTAAATGTGCAATGGAGGCTAGAGAATTCAGCTTCAAACGCTGTTTATCTCGTCTCCTCCCAGATTTGGTGCTACTGTTTTTCATGAGTTGAAGCAAAAGATCTGACTTCTATGCACAACATTTCTCTCTAAGTTTGTGCACAAATGAGTTCAACTGTTATCTTTGTCAAGATAATCCATCTACCTGACAGATGTGGCACATGAAACAGCGTCATCATTGAACAGGTGTGACTTGGACTGCAATGACCTCGTGAAGATGTGGGATAACATGGGTGAGAGTTTGGGCATTGCGACGTATTGCATAATTCCCATGTCACTAGAGTTAATGCTAGGTGGTTGCTAGTGTGCACTGGATGGTGTACACGTGGTTACTGGGGGCTGCTGAGGTATATCGGGTGGTTTGTTGAATGTTTCCAGGTGCATGCTAGGGTGTACTGTCGGTTATTGCTACTGGTTTCTAGTTGCTAGGCGGTGCCAACCCTGAAAGAATAATACAAGAACATAATATATAATATATAGTGTGTGCTTTTCATAGCAGTTATACAATCCAGAGAGTTTTGCTGTCTTTGGGGCTATGTTTGAATATCAGTTTTAAAGCCGTGAGCTCAATAACTTCTGTGAGCTCAATAACTTATTTTTCTTTTCTCTCTCACTCCTTCACCATGGCTCCCTTTCTCCCTCTCTCTGATTTTCTCTCATCCCTTTGTAGTTTGTGTTTCATATGCGTTCCTTATTAGTGGTGGCCCTGTCATATTCTCTCTTTCCCTCATTCTCTGGGGATGGGGATGAGAGTCAAACCTGTTCTATTCTCTCTTCAGAGGGTGCTGCATATTTTCGTTTTGCATTTTCCTCCCTTTTCATGTGTTCCCACATTTCTGCAGGGCCCCTTTGATGTGCCTGTGGATTCGTTATCATTCCATTTGAATGAGCTCACGGACACTGATGCGCCACGGACTCGTGTGCACGCACAGACACACACTCGCGTGCAAGAGACCAGGTTGTGTGCATGTTTGTGTTGTTCAAATGGCTAGTAGGAAAAGCATTCAGAATTAGTGTTTTGTGTAGCGGTGGGATTACTATTTAAGTGGGTTTTTTTTTTTTGTGCATGTCCACTTTGGCCCTCTCTGTACATCAATTCCCTTCTTGGAGGGTCACTGCCCTCTCTGCATGTTTTAGATGTCTCCCTGCTCCAACACGCCTGATTCAAATGAATTGTTATAAATCTGCGGAGAAGACTAATGGACCTTTCGCCAGAAGCGAGTTAGCCACTCCTATGAGCAGTGTCGGGGTCTGTGTCGGACAGCGGACCCCCACGTGTCTCTGAGCTGACCATAACATCAGACACGACTTTGATAACATCCATACATCCAACACTGTCTCATAACAATAATGGGAGAAATCGGAATACAGCAGGCTTTAACTACCTGATGGTTGCAGTTTCTCATTTAAGTCAAGTAGCCTACTTTTTAAATAAAGTTTAAAAAAAATAGTTTACTGCAGCCTGAGGGGAGAATACGTCACTGACAGTACAGTTAGCTCAGGTAGACTGCGACAGGCCACTACATTAATTTGGTTACTATTGACAACTTTTACAAGCTTTTACAAAACGGATACAGTAATAGTAATCATATTACGTTATATCAAATATGTGTGGCTGTCCTGTGGTGTTGCATCCAGATCACCAGTTTAGTTTTTCAGCATGGCTTCAGTAAAATGAAAGATTTGTAGGCTGCATCCAGTCTGTCTTGGTAGGATATAGCTGTCTATGACTACATGTCTCATAACAACATCCTTTCGTCATTATCACAATGAATGCAAGTTTAAAATGAACAGATTTAATGGAGAGACATTGACATTGACTGATGTGATTCTTGCTTATCTGACAGTGCAGCACATGGCAACATTTGCTATGATTAGCTCATTCCTCCCAACCTAATCTAATCTGATTAGTCAGATTGCCTGTCTATCACACGAAAGGTCAGTTTAACGACACATTCATTTGAATCAGGTGTGTTGGAGCAGAGAGACATCTGGAATCGGAAGTGAATAGCCCTGGTGTCCATTCAGTGTACTCATGTACCAGAGCACGTGGCGTTGTACGGTTAGCGCGGTTTGGAAAGCACCGGCGTCCCTGGAACCCCTCCTGTCTGGCAGGCGGCTGGCTAGCGGAAGAGCCTTCACCCTGTCTATAACACACACACACACACACACACACACACTACGCTACTAGTCTCCCTTCTAAACAACCCTTTAGGATGAAGGGATGAGAGGACTTCCTCTTTAGAGAAGGCAAATCTCTAATTTGAGTCTCTTTTCCTTCCACTTTTCTGACCAAAGAGCCATTTTGAGCCAAAGGGCCGTCTCAGAGTTTGGCACCCATCTTACTTGATCTCTCTCTCTCTTTCTCTCTTTTATTTTCTTTTTCTTTCTGGTGACACACTGTCTGTCTCAATGGTGGCCACACACATTCACAAATATATACACAATGTATACAGTAGATATGGGGCGCTGTTGGTTCACCTACAGAACATAAACTTGCTAGCTAAAGGAGTTTATCTAGCAGTTGTATTTAAACCATGCAGGGCCGTCAGCTAGCACTAACGTTGAGTCGCACTTTGTCACTCGCACACTGTCAGACTGTGAAACAGACACACACATACAGAAACAGACACACACATAAAGAAGTGATCAAGTCTTCTCATGTCTCGAAGGTTTCAACCTTATTTCTCCTCTTGTCTTTTGTTTGCTAATTAATAATCTTGTAAATAGATTTGGGGGAGAAACAAACAAAACCAACACAAAAAAATGTTCTGTCGTTTGATGCCCGACATTAGAGTGACCATAATTACATAGAAACATTGAAAGAAAAGTGGAGCCGTTTTGCATTCCTTCTCCACTCACCAGCTCGGGCCTCCCCTTTTCATTCAGTGGTTGTTTTTGTTTTTATTATCTGCTGTTTGGAACATTAAGTGGAGGAGGAGGATGTGCCAGTATAGCATCTAGGCTAACAGGCAGCATCACCGGCTTCTCTGCTGTTAAAATTAAAATGTATCTGTTTTTAAAATCCTCTTTTATTGATTTTTTTGGTAGATATAATATTTTAAAAATCATGTTTCTGTACGTAAAAAATAAGTGGGACTCACCATTCTTTTTTGTGTGCTTGTGCAAGGGTTAAATGGGTTTCCTTACACATATGTACGTCACACAGTATGTGTGTCTTTATTTGTGGTGTTGCCGAACCACATCCTGATTGTAACTATAAACTATTAAATTTACTTTTGAACGCCCAAACTGATACACATACTCACCCACACGCCTTCCTCGGACGTTTCGCCAGTTGTATCATCAAAGGACTCCTCAAATATCCTTTAGACATTTCTCTGGCATCCTGGCACAGCTTTAGCTGTAGTTCCGAGCACATTTGACCCGTCCCACTCCTGCGTCGTAGGTTTTGTGAATGCACACCCTACACGTAGTGCTCTGGCAGCAGATCTTTTAAATCCATACAGCAATGTATTCCAGTGCACAAGCAGTCACTCGCATTGTAATTCAGTTACTGTACATGTGAAAGGAATTCCTTCCCATTGCCACTCTGTGATGTTGCACTGGTTCTACTTACAGTAGGCTTCTCTGATTGGTTTAGCAGTCCTAGCCCGTTGTCCGAGAGCCCATTCATCTCGGTGCCTGTCTGACCACGGGGAGCAATTATTCACACGCCGCTTTGGTCCATTAGTCTTGGGAGAGAGCTGGAGACGAGCACACCTACGCACGGCACACATACCGCCGTTTAATAGAACAGAAAATGAACACATTG
>JAODOY010043685.1:0-19802 GCA_025399855.1 Forbesichthys papilliferus | reverse complement strand
CTCTCTCTCTCTCTCTCTCTCTCTCTCTCTCTCTCTCTCTCTCTCTCTCTCTCTCTCTCTCTCTCTCTCTCTGTTGACACACGATACCGTTCTCCTACTAACTGGTTCTAGCTCATCATGGGTCTTTCTTTCAAGAACTTTCTTGTAGGAAATTCTATTCTATCATATAGTCTTGGGTTATAACTATGGAATTTGTGTCATTAGTGGTAGCCATTTTATTGTAAATAATCATGAACTTTATCTACCTAAAATGTACTAAATGCAGCTTATATAAAGAAAGCACACTTTTAAAGTGTCACTTAAAAGAAGTACTGTGTAGTATATATCAGTTAAATTGATTATATTTCTGACAGATTTTCATATCCAAATCCAGTGAAGAACGTCTGTTATTGAGGTTCAATTCTCATTTCACGTTTCCACCTTTTATCCTCCATAGTACTGTAAATTGATAACGACATGCAACAGATCTGCTTTGTTATCTGTGGCCTGCTGTTTATGTCCCTTTTTAGATACATAAACGTATATTTATCGGTGGGGGAAATTATGTGTCTGGAATCTATATTGTAGTCTGTTTTTGTTGGTGGGATTATCATACATGTTCAGTTCATTGGGCTGAAATAGTGGGTCTGTTTCTACCCTTTCGAGTGTCTTCAAAGAAACTTGTAAGGGAGAAGCCACACAAACACTTAAGTGTGACTTTATGTATATTCTACATATTGAACTGTTGTCTGGCTGCATAAATACAGTAAAGTGGATTCAGTTTTGAAGAATGCTGTTTACATTGTTTACCAGGGTGATAGTGGTAAGAATACATAGTGTGTATACATACATAATGTATTGTAGGCCCCTGTGAAAGTCTGCATGTGCCTGCTTTCCTTTTAACACATTTGACCGAACCTAAGCTCCTCCCCTTTCAGTTGTCCAACCTAGTTACAGTTACATAGTTGGACAACATGTCACAGGAAAGCAGACTGAGTTTCTGTCAGATAAAAAAAAAAAACTAGTTACTGGAGGACAGGCGAAAAGGGGTGGGGCTTGGGCTCGGCCAATTGGTACAGTAGTGGCTGCCCTGTATTTTGCTCTAAATATGGTTAATATGTCTCCGTTTCTCTCGTCAGGTCCTGCGGTGTGCTACAACTCTCAGTTTAACAAAAGGATTGCAGTTACAGGAATAGGTGGCTGCATAGTCCCCTTCTTATTCTGATTGTTATTCCTATAAATCAGTATGATGAGCTTACTTCCAAATCTCTGAAATACTTTTTGTCGAGTCATTACTCATTCTAATTGTGTAAACTGAACTCAAGACACAATACACAACCAAGAGGGTGAATCTTCTATAGTCCTTTTTAGTGCCACGTGTGAGACATTTGAATTTGGAATGATGCTCTTCATATTGACTCCTCTATCCATAGTTAATTTGGAGCACTGGCATCTTGGTGTCTGGGAGCCAGTCTCTGCTTTCTATAATGATTGGACGAAGGGTAGTCTGCAAACGTATGCCTGCTCATTCTATTCTTGGACCTGTCGTGGCCTTTGGGCGAATGCTCTGTGTCTATGCCTTTTAATTTTCTCATCATTCTGCTCACAGGTCGGTTTCTGTCAGGATATGGAGTGGCTACTTTGATTCACCACTGCTTTTATTTTTCCCCCTTTGACTTACATGAGTCATCTGTGAACTTCATGCTGGTGTGTGTGTGTGTGTGTGTATGCGTCAGAAGCTATAAATTATTTGACATTTACACAACAACACAATATCACGTGACCTCACAGATATTATGCAAATATGATACTATATTATATGTATTTAGTTATACCGTTTTGAATTTGACCCTCTTATTTGTGATGATCAATGATACCTTCGTAAGGCGTCTTTATGTACAGTTGGAACGCTATCGTTTCACGTTCGGTGAATGCTCACGTTAATGGTTCTGTACAAGTAGAAGAATGCTGTTTACATGGTAACAAACCACACTTGACGTTGTGTTTGTTAGCTCCTACACGCATAGAATAGTCTGTGGTGCTTTTACTTTTGGCAGCTAGCCTATGCTTTCTGTATTCAGTTTGGTTTTCTTTTGGTAGCAGTGAGAATGTTGACCAGGGTTCCTCGTTCCCAGGACCCAGCATGCATCACAGCAGCAGCAGCAGCTCGTCTACGATGGCGGAGGAAGCCACTCGCGGCGTGGCCGTGGAGAAACTGGAGTACGTGAAGAAGTGGGGTCTCAACACCTACAAGGTATCAGAGGTTGTCTTGTTACCAGAAGCAAGGAGTCATTCATAAATGTGCGCTTTTTTTTTAAGCTTAGTGCGCCTGCCTTCAAAGGTACATACAGCTCCCAAAGACACGTGCGTATTATTATTGGTGTTTGTTAGCAGGGGCGTCCTCACTCATCCTTCTGCCAGAACTAATCAGCAGTCTGCCTCTTTTGTTTTCCCCAGTTTAAGTGAAAATATATTTGCTATACCACTGACTGAAACACAGCCAGTGCCCAAATGTCAAAGGCGGCAGTTTTTTATGTATTTATTCAGCATGATTATTACATTTAATTACTAATTAATATAATGATACCGTTATTAGAAATATATTCAGCAAGTAGATGACAAAAGTGCTTGCTTAAGTAGAAGCTGTAGGACCGGAGAGCAATACATGTTCTTTGACCGTCACAACACATTAGATGTGTTCATTTGTGCTCACGTAAAGAAGCATGTTTTGGATTCAGTTCATTTTGTTTCATGTCAATCAAGCTAGAGTCCGCAAAACGAACGAGCTGCACTCACAAAAGGTCTTGTCGCTCATCTGTAGTGACGGCATCACCCCCCCCCCACCCCACCCCTTTGGTGTGCCTCCTCTCTCAGTGTACCAAACAGATGATCTCGGAGCGCTTTGGGCGAGGCTCTCGGACCGTCGACCTGGAGCTGGAGGCCCAGATCGAGGTGCTGAGGGACACCAAAAAAAAGTACGAGAACGTGCTGCGATTGGCCCGAGCGCTGACCGGCCACTTCTACAGCATGGTGCAGACGCAGCACGCGCTGGGCGACACCTTTGCTGACCTCAGCCAAAAATCTCCAGAGCTACGGGTGAGCAGCTCCCTCGCCTAAACCTTAAGCCACTGTTCCGCAGGGCCAGAATGTGACTGTTTGCTGCTAAGTCATGATGCTAAATCATAAAATATTTTTTTATTTATTATTTTATTATTATAATATATTTATTTATTATGTTTTATTATTATATATTATTTATTAAAACAGCACAGTAAAACTTTGCATTTAGCTGACGATTAGCCAACGCTTAGCATGCCTACTGTAGTAGTATAACAAGCACGGGGTAGATGTCAGTTGTAACACTGATTGGGGATTTATGATTATCATTTGTCGAAGGGAAAACAGTTCTGCATTTTCACGTGTGCATCGCACAGTGACGTTACAGCAACAATATCGAAGAAAGCTGCTTGTGAAATAAACGACTTTGCTGTCTGGCTCTCGGATCATCCGCTCAGAATATGTCCCGAAAATCATGCTAATAGCATAACTGCTAATCAGCTAGCATAGCAGCTAATTGCCACTAGAATATCTTAAGCTTTTGCCCTCTATTAAGTGTAATAGTTCTGCAATATGTGTACAATATAGGCTGTGATTGACCACAGTTGTGCATATGTACCAATTTCCAAATATAGCCTATTTATTACTTTGTAGCCTACTTATTCACCCATAGGAATGTAACATAGGCTTACCGGTACCAGATAACACCTACAGTAGGGCTCACTAATATGATGTAAGTGCAATCATGTTACCCATTTGTTTCTTCAGGATGAATTCGGCTACAACGCAGAAACTCAGAAGCTGCTGTGTAAGAACGGAGAGACTCTCCTTGGTGCTATCAACTTCTTTGTGTCCAGCATCAACACGCTGGTGAACAAGACCATGGAAGACACCCTGATGACCATCAAGATGTATGAAAACGCAAGGTGAGCCATCGAATTCCTCACACGTTTCGACGGCCTGATCAAGACGATACGTTGACTACGGCAGGTGAAGTTGGAGCAACAAATATGACCTAAGCAGTGTGAATACAGTACAACCATAGGTCAAATCCTTTATAATTGTGTACAGTGTGCTGGGTTATATTTATCTTTAATGTCATTGGGATGTATTTTTTTATCTATGATTTTCCCCCCATAGATTTTTATGATACAAACACTTTAGGCGCCAGCATAGAGAGTGCCCCTCTAAATATATTTTGCCAGCTTAGGGTTTGTCTTTTGACGTCTTGTTTCCAACAGACTAGAATTCGATGCCTACCGGGCTGACCTGGAAGAGCTGAGTCTAGGCCCGAGGGACGCGGTGACCATGGCCCGTATCGATGCCGCCCAGGAGCATTACCAGGTCCACAAGGACAAGTACGAGCGCCTGCGTTCGGACGTCACCATCAAAGTCAAGTTCCTGGAAGAGAATAAGGTTTGGTTGCAGGAGCATTCCTGCATGTTGTCCCCCTCCAATGAAATGGGCTGCTTGTTGTGGCAATATGCAGCTGCCCGACCATCGCTTTGTAAGACTGTAACATTTTAAAGCAGCATTCATTTAAACCTCCTGCTGTCGGAATGTATCAATGAGCCATTGTGTGCTGCTGTAGCACGCTGACAGGAGGGGTGAATTTGAACCTTGCAAGGCAAGAGGCGGGGAGTGGCCTGTATACGTTGGTATTTGCTGTCCTCTAGCGGTCTGAAACAGTTACTGCAGGTTAAAAATGTTAAAAAGTTTGCTTTTTCAGCTGTGTGTGTGTGCAGATCAGAATGAGAGAATAAGAGAATATGTTTAATATGTTTATTCAATGTGTAATACACCGTTTGTCTTTCAGGTGAAAGTGATGCATAAACAGCTCCTCCTTTTTCACAACGCCATCTCGGCGTACTTCGCTGGCAACCAGCAGCAGCTGGAGCAAACACTGAAGCAGTTCAACATAAAGCTGAGGCCCCCAGGGGCCGACAAGCCCTCCTGGCTGGAGGAACAGTGAGGGGGCAGGTGGCAGGAGGGGGAGCCCTGTCTCCTCCTCCTCCTCCTCCACCACCACCCCTGTGAATAAACCCACCCTTACGAAGGACCACTTTGGAGGGTAAGGCACATGTGGACAAGTGACTGCATGAAGACATGCCAGGACAGAGGAGCGTACGGATAGGTGTTTTGGTGGCAGTCGAGGAAAACCAAGTGGCTACTGTCATCGACCTGCGGGGCTTTCAGTGCCTACCCCCGCTCTTCCCCCCCCCAGTTAGCTGACCCTCTTCGATGCCTCCTGTATCCCTTCTCCCACTGTCTATTTCTCCTTTGTCCCTTTTTACTGGTCATTGTTGCGCACCACGAAGTGCTCAGCCCATGACGGCGAGTACAGCTGCGAAGGCGAGCTGTTACAAACCATTATTCAATGTTGGGACTCAAACGTAATCGACACCTACGTAAACCACTTCCAAACATTCTTATTTTACATTCTCCCAGTGTGCCTCACTTTGTTTTTATGTACTATATAAACTGTAAGATTAGAGCTATGTACTATGACGACATTCAAATCAGGATTTGAAATGGTTTGTACTATACACTGGAATCTTGAGTATCAATGTATGTTTCAATTCAAGTACTGTTTCACTAGGAAAAAATGTGATTGTAGTTTGAGACAAGTGTAGTTTGCTGTGTTATGAAATGCTGCAGTTGGAAAATGTCACCTGAAACTCCCAAATCTTTAACTTTGCATGGTATATGCAATGCCAGTTTATTACACTGCCACCGCTCTTCCTAAACTATACTTGTTTGGATTATTTTATTATTTTGTTCCCTTCAGAGACATATGTAGAAATAAGTTAATATGGCATCGCCATTTATCAATGGCTCTTTAAACGACCAAGTGGCAGTTGGCTTTATTTACTTTTTATTTGATAAGGTTTACTATCACCCATGGGTGTAGTGTAGAGGAACAGGCAGTTGATAATTTGTTGGTCTTACACAAGTTGGCCGTAACTGACTGAAGTGTGACTCACATGAGTGTGTCACATTAGTTGTAGAGATGTGATTTAGCTACATCCCACATGACGTGACTCAAATCTGACGCAGGATTGTTTGACAGGAGAGTGCTTGTGTTTCACATAATTGAGCTTGTCAGTCACTGACAAAACTGTTAATCCTCCATATCAAGGAGAAATTAAGCCACCAACTACTACAAGTAGTAATAGCCATTGCCCTGTTTTGTCCAATCAGGGAGGTGTCAGCCAGAGATGGCTCATGCCAATGTGAAGTTAAATCATGTTGATCATTGCACACACCAGGACTAAAAGCTCTAGGACAAGTAACCTGTTAAATATGGTCTGAACGGTTGCTCAAGGTGAAGACTACTGTGACCAGTGGTCTAAAGATGGCGACCGGAGCACAGATTCAGAGAGCACCATGGTTTGGTTCAGATGTTAAACATCTGTATACAGTGAAATGCCTTGGTGTAAGCTTGGCATAATGAAGGCTCAAGGTATAATCAGTCAAGCTTCCACCAAGAAACAATAGTCAGCCATCCTGCATAATTGCTCTCTCTATTTAAATAATGGATATTCACCAATGTTTTTTTCTTCATCTAATGTTTTTAAGTTTGCTCTAAATACACAAACACAGGTGCCATAATCACATGTAGCACCAAAATGTGAAGTACTCTTACAAGCAAAATATATAAACTTATGGTGTGTGTATCTTCAGTTCTTAACACTCAAAAGTTGCCTAGCTAATGACTAATGCATATTTCATATTTAAGTTTAGACCTCAATGTAGTTGGATATAACAGCAATTCTAATTATCCACTATACATACAGTCATGACAATGAGGTTGATATATATTAATACAACATAGTGATTACTAATCATGATTGTTTTCTGTTCATTTGTAATTTCATGTATTTATTAGCTTTATTTCTGCTAATGTAATCAAACCGTTCAGTACACTTCTAGTATGTGCAATATTATACTTGTAACTTACATTTAACTTAAAAGTCAAATGTCATGGAATCAACTAAATGCAGGCCTGCCTGAGGGTATATTCAAAATTAAGTTCAGGGTCATTAAAGGGTATGTGCACTATAGACTTATGCCTGGAAATTTTCTGAAAACTAGAAATATACTACATATAGGATGTTTGATTAAATGCCTGCTGCATTATATTCAAGGACATCCATAGGAAGTTGAGTACAACATTACATATTAACTCCATCTGTTAAAGGGTTAGTCCTTCCATGGCTTGTCATGGATTTGCATGGCAGGCACTGATAAAACACAATATGGGTTTTGGTACATGTGACTGCTTGAATGCTGACTTCTTGGCCTTCTGTATGCCAGCTTGCATACACAATTAGTTGTAAACAGGACTGGAGATAAATTCACAGTGTGGGCTTACTGGCTAAAGGAAATATCTATTCCTAAAGGTCATACTTTTTCCAATTTGTGCAATGTTCAGTGTCTTAACATGTTCATTGGGCATGTTAGATTTGAGCTTTAAATGACTCCTTTTGGCTAATATACTATTCCTGTTTTTAATCTTAAAAAGAAATGCAATTCCTCTGTCAGAGTTTTGGTGCACTTGCTATCTTATTTACACAGCAATATTTTAAATATGATTCCACTGCACCTGCATTTAAACAAATACCAGCCCTAACACCACAAATGAACTGCCCCAGAGTATAACTGTTCTAAAGCATTAATTAGCCTGGGAACTCATAATGTAATATTGATATTGTTGCTGGCAAAAACTGACATTTATAAAGTGATATTTTACTTGTGTACAATCAATATTTTCTAGGCTGCGCTGATGTACTTTATGAATGATTGTACATAATGGTATTCTAGATGACATCAGTTGAAAGCGATGTCTCATGGATTGATGTGATATTTTGCCTTGATTCCTTACTCACATCCAGGCCCTCCAAATGGGAACAATAAAAACTTGCAAATCAAATGCACTATTTTGTTTTTTGTATTTCACCCATTATTCTTCTCTTGTCATAGAGACAGATCGGAAAGACTTTATAAAAATGTATAACATGCAAATTTAACTTAATACAGTTACAGAAATACAATTCTAATGTACAAAACATCTTACATAAAGAGCATAGATAACATTAACTTAACACCTATTATCAAACAGGACATTTTTAATAGCAACTCAAATTATTCATTAAGGTGTAACAAATTAATTTGCTATTTAAATTAATAGGCACTAGTTACATTATATGAAATTAGATTAATCATTAAAATGTAGTTCTTTTGTTTTTCTTTACTTTTGTTTATTTCTATTATATTTTTTTGCAAGTGTAACATTTACATATAACATTTAAGTGTCACAACATAAATAAACATGTTTTTATTCATACTGCTGAAATGCTGTTTAGATAGGAGTCCATCTAAATGGGCGTCTCCATTCCTCCATAATTGATATTTGATTGGTGGAGGCAAGCACTGCAGGTGAGAGTGCGATTTCAGATAGACATTCTTGATACAGAGACGCCGATGGTCGAGCACAGCTTATGTATTTAGAAAGACTTGAATCGTATTCGGTGAGTAAAGTTTCAGACTTCATGTAAGATCATAAGTCAATGTTCAATCGTCTGATCTGTACCGTGACTACTGTAAGATAGTTGCATTTTTCTAGAGTAATTTAGCCTGTCCCCAGTGTGCTAATTGTTAAGCGTTAGTAAGTGCTCTTGCTGCTAAAATATAACATATAAGTTACATTTTGACTCTTGGTCTGTGCATACAGGTCCGTAAACATTTGTATTAATACAGTGCGGTAATTTCACTTGTGATGACTATTAAAAACCTCACTTTTGTCATGGCACGACGCTGTTACAATAGAGTTGAGTTCAATCTTGAACAATGTCAGACTTTTGACACATTGTAAGTCATGATCACAGCCAGATAGACATTAGAAAACAATGTATTATGGTTCTCCTTTTATAAAAAAAAATAGGCTGGTGGCTATTTAAGCTATTCATATTTCTTTGTGTATTTCTCATAGATTTTAGTCTGCAACAGACTCTGGATCCTGGGCAGTCGGATGCTAATGGAAGGAGCAGTGGTTATGACTCGAGCACTAACTCCTACTCCTCCTCCAAATGTTCTGGACATTTCCACTCACCGAGTGGCAGCCCCATGTCCCCCACCTCCCCCGCCCCTGCTTTCCTCCTGCACTGTCCCCCCTCCGCCCCCCCCGCCACCGCCCCCCCCACCCCTGCCTCCGTGTTCCTCCCACACTGTCCAGTCGCGTTCCATGAAGAAGCTAAACTGGGACGCCATCCCAAGCCAGTGTGTGGTCGGCAAGGTGAACGTGTGGACGTCTCAGAGCCAGAAGAAGGATATTGTGCTCGACATCCGCAGCATGGAGGAGCTGTTCAGCCATGCAGACACCCGAACCCTGAAACCCAGGACTAGGACTTCAGGTCACAAGAGGATTGAGGGCATGACATCCTTTGCTGAAGATCCCCAGGTATGGAGCTCTAGATCTTTCTGTTTGGAAGGCACCTAAACAAAGGCAGATGTTTAATAACATAGTTGCTGTGAAGAATGTTAATGGAAACGCGAGAGCCATGTAAGTAACAGAGTTACGCCAACGGAAGTTTGAAATTGTCAGCGGTCACATGGATCACGGAGAGGCTAAACATATGGCACAATAGTTTCAGGAAGTGCTTGGTGGGCAGTTTGAATATAATGCACCTATTTACATTCAAAATAGAATGTTTAGGGTACTTTCAGTATGTAGGCTAACTTCTGGGAACTATTTCGAGGCTCCACGATCTGCCATTGCTGTGAAAAAAAGGTCCATTGGAGTGAACGGAGATGGCACGACTCTCTCTACATGGCTCTGGGATAGGCTTGCTCTCTGGCTTGAAAGGCATTAAAGGTGTAGTCAGTGATTTTAAGCACGTACGCTTTTTGTCAAATTCAGCAAATATCGAGTCACGGTACTCTGGCTGCCCGTTCTGTGTGCAGGGTTGAAAAAGACAACCGGTGGTTCTACAAAGCTTTGGCTCTAGTGGCTCTTGTCTGCACATACAAATTGATGCAGACCGCACCACACTATCCTAATGTCAATGTTTCCCATGTGGGGGGGCGGAGCTTCTGACGGAGCTCCCAATGGCATTGGGAGGTGTGTGTTTGTGTGTGGTTTAGAAGCAAGTAAATGCCCGACCATGTACCTGCTTTGTCACGGCCATGCTTGGTTTTAGCAGGCCTGTGGTCCTTTTTGGCTGTAAAGAGCCTAATTAGGCTAATTAAGTGCACCTGTGCCTGTAACCGATATAGGTGTGTTCAGCACACTGTCGGTGTGACTCTCCTGGCACCACACATTCTGTTTTGTTGTTGGTTTTTTGGGTCTTAGTTTGGTCAGCATGCAACACGCACCACATCTGTGTTATTATGTTTGTTAGGTATGGGTTTGGTTTACGGCCCATGATGAGCCAGGTTGTAACATGCGGGCTCGTTGGGGATATTGTTTGGTCATGATTTGTTAACCTTTTGTTCTTTTTAGATGGTGGAGCCGGTAGTCCAGTTTTCGCGTCTTGTTTTTGGTCAGTTTACGGGGGGTTTATGTTTTGGTAGTTTAAGGGGCAGCTCTGGGTCCGATGGCCCAGAGTTTGTCCTTGACTTGTTTTCATTTTGGCTGGATCCCAATCGCTGGTGCTATTTCATTTGTTTGGGGGAGGGTTATTTTGTTAATCGGTCAACGTGTGGGCTGTTATGGTTAGAGGGTCGTTTGGGTTTGTTTGGTTTACGACCCATGAGCCAGGTCGTAACATGCTTCTGAATTGCTTTAATTGGCTTTAGATCAAAGCATCTGCTAAATTGCATAATCACGAATGTCTTGTTATAAACGGTGGTGGTTCTTGTCCATATGTGTTTCTGACACCTGATAATACAGAAGTTATGTTTTTAGTCCAACCAAACACTACAATACACTATCCAATTACACTTCAAAACCAGCTTGTTGGGCATTGCAGGAACATAATAGAGAACCACCACTTCATTAGAGATGTTTATCTTACTAAGCTTTTTTTTGGGCCTGCAAGTCACATGACATTACCCAGCAGGGATCAAAAGGGAAACTTTTTTTTTATGTTCCTCTAGCTAGATTTTTGGTTTTGAGGAAGTGTTCAGGTATTGTAAGGTTATAAAACGGACAATGGAAAAGCAACGTTTGAACTTCCCAAAAATAATGAATGTATTTTGTAAAACAAGAAGAATTATACAAGCATGTCTAATTGTATTGATATGTGCTCTCGCACTAATTCAAATTCATATTCCTGATGAGTAGTTTATTTTTAGGTTTCAATTCTGGACTCCAAGAGAAGTATGAATCTTGGGATCTTCCTGAAACCATTCAAACGGTAAGAAAACTACTGTGTAGACCAGGGGTGCCCAACTCCGGTCCTGGAGGGCCCCTATCCTGCATGTTTTAGATGTCTCCCTGCTCCAGCACACCTGATTCTAATAAATGGCTCATTATCAGTCTCTGCAAAAGCCCATTGATTTGAGTCAGGTGTGTTGGAGCAGGGAGACATCTAAAACATGCAGGGCGGTCGCTCTCCAGGACCAGGGTAGGGCACCCCTGGTATAGAGTAATGCAAAACAGTCGAAAGCAACTGGCACATCATGCACAGAGTGTGTCAGACTTATGGGGGTTTGAGTATGACTAATTTAGGGTATAATTGTGACTGGCATTACCAACTCAAACAGCCTTTGTTCCTATACATATACATGCATACACACAGAAGTAGAATACCATAAATCATTAGCTAGCATTGTGGGAGAGGGGGGGTAGCAAATAAGGCAGAAGCGGAAGAATACTTTAGAAGTTTGATGCGACTTGTCAAAACTGCCTTCACAACTGCACTTTATGCTTGATTTGTACATCTGCCCAGCCTTTTGATAAAATTTAGTGTGAGTGATATTGTTACTCAAGAAATCTGTTTAACCAAGAAATATAGAAATGTGTCTCATTTCTGTTTGGTTTGACCAAAACTCCACATACTTAGTCACAGATAACCATACAGAAAATATAGGAAAGTATGTATGCAAAAAACGATAGCTAAGAAACTTTTGTGTATACTCTACTTCGCCACATAAAGTTTGCTTTTATAAATCCCAATCAAACGTACTTGTATTCTCACACCCTGATAACACCCACATTTGACAACATATAGAAACAAATAATAAATATTCAACTTACACCTGAGAAACCCAGTTAGCCCCCCTACCCCAAATAGCATCTACAGATCACCATAACCTTTGGTGTAAACTTTAAGCTTTTAGCTGATGATGATGGTAGGAAAGTCAGGGGTTATCCAGCGAGTAGTCCGTGCTCTGTGTCTCATCATGTGAGTTCTTTATGATCGTGTCCCTTTAACGTGTGGGATCATAGATGATCATTGCACTGTTGATTAATAATGTGATCAATCAACCTGCAAGAAAAAAATGAGATTAGTCAAACATTACATTATCACTGATAACGCTGACCTGATTGCCGACCTCATTAACAACCATATTTAAATTTAATTACATTTATTGTTTTTATTGAGAATAGACAGCATTATCAATCTAATAACTATTAAGGAGTTTAATTCATTGCCATTGGTGTAGCCATTTCCTGTTGGTCCGTAGCGATAGGGAAACGTTACAGCAAGTTACATTTTTATAAATCCGGAAATTATTTGACACTCTTTATTTCTCTGTTCTCTCGCAAAAATGTTGCGTAGGAATGAAACACAAAAAGTGAGTGCACACAAATATTCAGATTCATAAAACAATGTGCACTCACATTCCACTCCTGTTTTCCTTTTTTTTTATAAATCACAATCTACTCTAAATATACTGCACGTGAATGAGGAGCGTCTTGTCCAACCCAAATAATGCCCAATCGTCTATAAATGTTCACTGAAACACCATTAATTCATATTCATTGATGACTTTAGTGAAGGCAAATCCCAACAGAGACTCCCAAAAACACCCAAATGTGAAATTGGAAGTTCTTGTAGAACCATAGATACAAACTATGTGGTTTGGTGGACACATGGTGGGCATTACAAATGCCAATAAGCACAGATGTCACTAAAGATTTGTGGTTAAGGGGGGGGGATTCACCACCAATGTGCCACCAGCAAAATGCATGAACATGGCTAGATAATATGTACAGTAGCAATAACATAGAGGAATGTAGGAAAAACACGTGTACAAAAAATACTGTTAAGTAGCATGTACAGAATATAACCCATTTGTTTAATATGTAACTTTCTGTAAAGGTGTCCTATAAATATCACAATTGTTTTATAATCGATATAATGGTTACCTTTCCTCATCACACTGAAACTAATAAGGCCAAAATTATAGTGTAAATACAAATGTAATACTTAAATGCAGCATAAAAAATACACACAAAGCAATGCATTCTGGGAAAGAGGGCATCAATACAGTCCTTTTTGTTAAAACCAGAGATTATTTTACTACAGTTTTATTTGCTCAGTAACATTCAGAGATCTGAAAAGAAAACATCTTAAAGATGTTCTGGTATGAATATAAATAAATGTTACACATTGTTAGCTGTCTCATTGTACATGCAACTCTCCATTGGCTGCCTTAGTGATTATGTCATTATATATTTTTATTTATTGGAGTTGCCGTTTCCCATTTCTGTTTTTTTTATTGTTTTTTTTTTGTGCATGCATGGGTCACTGTGCATGGAGGACCCCACATTCTCACATTTTTATAAATCCCAAACTTTGCGTAGAAACTGGCTTACGCATTCTTATGTACGTATGCCAGGTTTATAAATGAGGCCACTGTGTTTTTTATTTTTATCTTTCATATTATGTTCATGTGAGTGTGAGAGAATTATAACTGAACCTTATCATGATGAGGTCACTGTGCAGTCCTCACTTTGCATGCCAAATATATTTCACAATGTGTCATTGGATATAGACGGCATAACGCCAGCATTGGGCTGTATTATAATTTGACTAAAAGACATCTAGGATAAATAAATATTGCTGTTTGTAATGAAAAACCACTTGATGGCACTGCACACAGTGCAAGCAGTCTAAATATTGAACGCCTCCTGAGTCATAAGTCTTGGTGACTAAACATTTAATACCATATATAACTTTTGTTGTTTTTGTTTTCCTGTGTAGGCCAATTACAGAAATGGTGGAGGACATTTGTAAAGGAAATTTGCTCAAATTTGAAGCAGGCAAACTTAAAGAGCTTTGTAAACTGTTGCCCGATGCTGGTGAGGTAAATCCAACCCCACTGATTCCCCTTGGATGAGAATCCTCTCTCTCACTCTCGCTCTCTCTCTCTCCCACTAATCATGTCATTTGACTCTATAGGTGAAGCGTCTGAGATCGTTCACTGGTGATTTGTCTCATTTACCTGAAGCTGATAAGTTCATGGTGCATTTGGTCAAAATCCCTAGGTGAGTTCGATTTTGAAGAAAGTGTTTCCATATATAGAAAGGCACGCAGTGTATCTGTATTTTCATAGTGATGAATATATTAATATTTCAAACCTCAATAAAGGGTGACTGGCTTACTTAGAAATGGAGACAAGCTCAGCAAGACGATCGAATATATCTGCTTGGATAGTAAAGAGTGTTCATCATACTATGTGTCTTTTTTCCAGCTATGAGGAGCGCTTGAATGCGATGGTGCTGAGGGAAGAGTTTTTCCCCCTTATGGAGGAGCTTAATAACTCTGTAGCTGTGATGACCAAAGCAGCCAATGGTAAGATTCACACAACATTCCATGCCTTCCCTGCACCAACCTTGAGTCACTCCATCCATATGCTCTGTTCCTCTCAGAGCTGTTGGTGTGTGATGAGCTCCACTCCATCATTCGGCTGGTACTGAAGGCTGGCAACTACATGAACTCTGTACGTATTCTCCTTGCATAATGACCTTGTGTTTTTTTTTTTATCAGATTATGTGTTAAAGTTATGCTTGTTCTTTGTTTAATTTATTTTTTAAATATATTTATTAGTTTTCAGTTTGCAAATTGAATAACAATTACAGTAAGAAACCGCAAACATTTTAACCCCATTCTCCCACCATCCCTCTAACCATAATAAACAAAAAAATATTTTAACATATATTAAAATGTTGTTTGATGTTTACATCAAAATAATAATACTAAATGAAGAATAATAATAATAAAAATACAATTTTCACATTTTTATATAATAACAACAAAACATAAAGTATAATAATGGTAACGCGAGTCGTCCCGTAGGTGCCATCCGTGTATTCAGTGATGGCTTACCATTGTTTAAATTCAGGGTGGGCGCAGTGGCAGTGCCATTGGCTTCAGAATGATGTCTCTACTCCGGCTGGCAGACACAAAGGCCAACAAGCCTGGCATGAATCTCCTGCATTTTGTTGCCAAGGTAAGACTGAAGAATCTGTAACGAGGACAAACTTTACATTACATCCTGTCTAGACCGCCCTCTAGCGTAAAAGATGCAGCACTGCATCATGTTCTTTCATTGTCATTGGTAGGGACGTTTTGGGTTTTGTATTATACTGTCTCTTTTCTTTTGTTAATTTCTCTTGTCCTTTCCCTACCACAGCAAGCAGAGGGCATTGATCCTGAGATGTTGACCTTTTCCACTCAGCTAGAACACATTGGCATGGCATCAAGGTGGCTGGATTTAACATGCTACGTGTTGTCTGTTTGGTACAAACGTTTTGTTTGCATCACCTTGTTAATTACCCATTTAGGTTTTCCAAGGAGGAGATAAAGGCAGACTTTGAAACAGAAGTGAAGAAGATTGCAGAAGTGAAAATGTATGCCAGCAGACAACCTGGCCTACTGCAACAGATAGACACTTTCATAATAGTAAGGCTCTTCTGAGTGAACGCTATAGTGGATTTAAGGCTACATTGAACTTCTGTTTAACCATCTAAAGCTTCTTTGTCAATGTAAATTCTCATACTGACGAACTAATCCCTTGTTCACAATGTAATAAACCATAAACATATCCTTTTCATATGTTCTATATTCATTCATTCTATTTAATTGATTGATTTTTAATGTGTCTAGAAAGCTAATTGTCGTCTTTACTGGTAGTATGTCCTCAACTCAGTTTGGTATGCCAAATCAGATTGTTGTAGTGCTTAATGATTAATCAGATGGAACTAAAATGCATTTAAAGCTAAACACTAGTTTAGTCAAGTGAATTTACTTGTGACGTCAACGTGTACAATGTATGAATAGCTTTTCTTCTATTTTCTTACCATTGTTTTTCTGTCCAATTCTCCAGAGGGCTGAAGCAAAACTGGCAGACCTGAAGTCCTTACTCCAGGAGTTAGAGTCTGTGAGTAATGCTATGGCTGAGTACTTCTGTGAAGACCCAGCTGTCTTCAACCTGGAGGAGTGCTGCACAATCTTCCATTCATTTTGCAAGAAGTTTGAAACTGCTGTGACGGTAATGCAATCTAGAGCAGCACTCTAAAAGCCTTATGAATAGCAATAATGCTCAATGTTTGGGAATCGGGATGGGAGCTGAAAATATTTCTTATACTTTAAACTTTTTTTGTGCCCACAATTATTGAATACATTTTCAATTATCTAAAGTATAACTCTTTGCTGTTGTATTATATTTGATTACATATGCATGCATTATTTATATATTTGATACTCTCTTAAACGGTGTTTGTTTGTGTGACAACTAGATGATGATGATGATTATTATTAATAATAAGTTTTATTTGAGGATGCCTTTCAAGACACTCAAGGACATCTTACATTACAAATAGTCTGTTTTATATTTGTAATTCTAAGACGGGGGCATACATAGAAATATAAGATACAAGTGTAAAGGAGCATGAGCAGAGATTTCACATAAAAATGGTCTTGTGCATGGTCAGATATGGGGGTCAGTAACATTAGCAGGGAGTCAGATGTTTGGAGCCAGGAGAACATTAACAGATCAGACGCGCAACCGAAATAAAACACGTTAAATGTGTTTTATACTTTTACACAAGTGTGTGTGTGTGTGTGTGACTACGCAGTACACTACATGAAATGGATGTTAAATCCAGCCTCTCCCTTGCTGCAGGAGAACCGTGAGCGAGAGGCGTCGGAGCTGAGACGCAAGCGGAAGGAGAGCCTCCGTACGTCCGCCAAAGCTCGCTCCGCGCGGCCCGAGCCCCAGTGCGATGTGGACAGCTCCAGCTTGGAGTCGGTGCTCCACAGCTTTCTCTCCAGCGCTCCAGAGGGCGGGGCTAGAGGCAGGAGGTGCATGCTGCCTCCTATCGAGGGCTCGCCCTCTGGGCTGGCTTCCCAGGACAAATGGTCAGAAAAAGAACCACCAGTTACTCCGGATAGGAGCCCACTGGTGAAACACCAACCCGGGCGGCATGCGGCGATGGAGGAGGAGGAGCCTGTTCCACAGAACCAGGAGGACGTGGAGAAGATGCGGGAAGTCACCCGGAAGGTGCTTCGCTACCAAAACAGTCGAGGGAATATCTACGGGGACAAGCCGGACACCCCTTGCCGACAGCAGAGACCAGAGGCTACGCTAGGAACGCCGGGAATGCCGGGAACGCCGTGTACCCCGCACCCTAGGACCAGGGATTTCTTCTTTGCCAACAATGGGTACCCAGACTCGCCCTGGACCATCCTTAGCCCCTTTAGCTGCCCTCGTGGGAAAACACCCTCGGGCGCGAGACATCCCTCACGCCTCAAAAAGTCTATGTCCAACGGCGATGACCTCGACGACGTGGTGTGGCAGCTGACCCCCAACGTACCCCAGTCCACTCCTACCAATCCAAAGCAGACTTCTTCTGCCACCGCCTGTCCCAGTGGAGTCTCCTCCCTCACCAACGGAGAAGACTCCCATCCATGCTGTTCTTTTGACCTAGACAGGCTTACGGACCTTGGAAACACAACTAGCGGATCTGCGTCTCTTCCGGAGTGTCCCAGACAGAGAGCTTCAGCCCAGGGGCCAATTCATAGGTCCCTTTCCCTGGATGAAACTACAAGACCTTCACTCTCAGGCTTCTGGATTGGTGATATGCTCCAGAACAGTACAGACCAAAGACCCAGGTCATGCTTGGGTATCTGTGCAGAAGTGAGGATGGAAGAAGGAGTCGGTTTGGGGAAACCAGTTGAGAGGCAGGGAAGCTCCTCTGGGTTCATCTCTTTTCTCAGACGCATTGGAAGCAGGAGTAAACAGGTTGATGAACACAGCTTCAGTGGATCAGACATCTGATGATTCCATTCTTTGTTTTTTATTTGGGAGGGAAAAACAGATTATTGATATATGATTTTTTTTTTTTTAAGAATTAAAATCTTTGTTTGGTGTTTGGTGTTTTAATTTTAAAGTCAAAATGGAGACTTGCTTTGAGCTTTAAAGGTTTTGATTTTGGCCACAGTCAAAAATTGTAACTCAGGATGCATGTGTCTAATAAAGAGTTAGTATTTAAAGAGTATTTCGTTAGTATTTATATATATTTTTATATGTTGACATACATTTGCTAATCTATAATGAATTTTTCTAAATAGCTACTTTAATTTTGTTTGTTAATATACATTAACTATTCCGCTATTAAGCGACCAGTAAGAATGTCAGTTGTAGCAGGAAAAAAATGTTTAGGCTAAATGTAACTTTTAATCTATCTGACTTTTATTGTGAAGTCTGGAGACTAGTATTTTGACTGGAAGTGCTGTGCTCGTCGAAATTTGTACCTAGAGTAACGGGGGCTGGACCGATAAAGTGCCTCAATTGTCCTGGTTTGTTGACGTTTGCTGAAGGATAATTCGCATAACGGTTGGACCGAATATGTCCGGTCTGTGTACTGGTAGAGTTTGATTGAATGGCGTTAGGAATAGAAGAATGATCGCCTCGTTGTCAAAGGGGAGTTTGTTTGATGTTCTTTACGGGGGTGCAAATGAGGTAAGTCACTCCTAGCCTATCCCAACAAGCTGTTTCATTAGTTACAGTAGTTAGGCTACAGAATGCTAAACAATGAAGTCGTCACATAGTGTAAAATAGCCGTTTTCTCACGATATTTTACATAATGTCAACATTGACCATTGTAACCATAGTGAATGGTGTTACGGTACGTGCAGTTAACAGATGAATGCGTTGAAGCTGAGGCCACTTGACAAGTGTGGGTTATGAGATGGAGTAATACATATTACGCAAATTCGTGTTTAGTTCAACGAAGACAGTTTCCTTCCTTCCTGTACAGTAGACCTACGCATTTTTGCAGGCCACCTACATTAATAGGAAACTCAGCCATAGATGTTTTGAGTTGTGTTCTCGACAATATGATGCGACAGCTCGGGCGACGGCATGTCACGTGACACAGCAAGAACGGAACAAACTTAGGTGAAAGGTACCGGTAGATGTAGAATATTGCTCATTTGGCTCATCTGAACAAAACGAAGAATTTGATATGGTCAAGTGACTAATAGGCTGCATGGCTGCCCATGCCGAATACGGAATACTAGGCTGCCCGATCCTCTGTCCACCTCCCAAAAGATGAACAAAGGAACCCCCTTTCCCCAGCCTGTGGGTTACTGCCTAATTTGAACCGCAGTAATATGTCCCTCTTTTTAAAGCGCTGTATGTATAGTGTATTAATAATAACTTAAATTTATATAGAGCCTTTCACAAACCCAAGGACGCTTAACAAACAAAACACTGGGGGGGATTAAAGCCCAATGTTGTAAACATTATTGTGGAGGAGGCAGAGCGAATGGCAAGAGGAAGCTTGTTCCATAGTGATGGAGCACCGACAC
>JAODOY010043674.1:0-19808 GCA_025399855.1 Forbesichthys papilliferus | reverse complement strand
GCCTGGTTAACACATTGAGATAGGGTAACCCTGGGCAACACAGCCTGGTTAACACATTGAGATAGGGTAACCCTGGGCAACACAGCCTGGTTAACACATTGAAATAGGGTAACCCTGGGCAACACAGCCTGGTTAACACATTGAAATAGGGCTGCTGAGCTGGTTGTTAATCATAATAGTAATAATAATAATGAATAAATTAAATTTAACTTAATTCAGATGGTGGACAGCGTTGCCTTTTGATTTTGTGGGCGTTTGTTAAAGCTATTATATTATATTATATTATAAGACCATACCCAAGTCAGTTACAGGTCAGTTGTACAATAAATCCCATATGGACGCCTGCATGGACAAAATAAATATGGCCCATGTTACAGTGCCTTTTTTATTTTCTTGTTGTTGAGACACGGATTATTGTACCGGCTGTGGGTGGAGCTCTCTCCTGCTCCTTCACAGGCGCAGGAAGGTGCGTTGGCTTTATTGTTTATTGACCATTATGGTATTTCTCTCCCCTAGCTGTGGGTGTATTTCTGTTGATGGTTTTATTATAGGCAAGATCTCAGTGTGTGTACATTGTGTGTGTACTGTGTGTGTGTGTGTGTGTGTGTGCACATCGTATTTTCTCTATTTTATTAGAATTGTTTTCTCTTTTACATCTTCTGTTACACACTACAGTTTTGTCGCCCTGAACGAACACGCAAACAGAAACTTCCGCGCACACACACTTACACGCGCGCAAACGTAGGCTTCAGTCAGGCGCGTGTTTCAGAGGCTGTCGCCTGCGTAGCGAGGGAAATTTGATCGTCGTCATTAAACATTCATGTTGGGATATTATCAGAAATAACCAGACCCTGTCTGTCTGATTTTCTGTCTGTCTCCCAGCTACTCAGACAAACCTGCTTACCGTCTGTCTGTCTGTCTGTCTGTCTGTCTGTCTGTCTGTCTGTCTACCTGACTGCCAGACTGGCTGCTCTGATGATCTGTCTGCCTGTCTGTCTGTCTGTCTGATTATGTGTTTGTCTGGATGTCTGCCTGCCTGCCTGGCTGCGTGCCTGCCTGTCTGCCTGCCTGTCTCCCAGCTACCCAGACAAGCATCCATCGTCCAAGATGTTTTCCCTGGCATTTGGCCGCCTCTAATTCGATTCACTCTCGCCGCCGAGCAGTGGAGAAGACAGCCCTTGATGGGAGACCAGTGCTGGAGTGTGTGGGAATCACTGGACTATGTGTCCCTGTTGACAGGGTAGCTTTACACCTGACACACTGACCTGCAGTGGCTGTCAGGCAGCTCAAGGAATCCTACCTATTACCTATCACATACAGGTGTGCGCGTGTGTGTGTGTGTGTGTGTGTGTCATTGAGTCTCTCTTCCTGAGAGACTGAGCGAGCCTTTTGCAGAGTCCACATATTGTACTGTATGTTCTGGCAGGCGCTCTCTGGTTAAAGGCAGGGTTAGTTGTCCCCAAGAACACTTGCTAACGCTTGCTGCTCGAGCTCAAATCAACACTCCCTCAGAAGCTCCACCCCCCACACGTTGAAACGCATTGCGAAGCCATGTGGCATTGTTGTTGTGAGCTGTGTTTGCTATTATCTTAAAACAAGCCTACAAAACTAGACTACACCTTTAACTTCTAACTAACTAACTAATCTTCCGGAATTTTCTTCCAAAATAATTTTAGACTAGCCGGCTTCTGCGACACGTGTTATCTCACTGTGACTCTGTTAATACCAAATTGTGTGTGTCCGTGTGTGTGCGTGCCTGTGTGCGTGACTGTGTGTGTGTGTGTCCGTGTGTGTGCCTGTGTGCGTGCGTGACTGTGTGCGTGCGTGCGTGCGTGCGTGCGTGTGTGTGTACGTGTGTGCGTCAGACTTCTGCCAGGTGGAGCTGCGTCTCCTGGCACACCTCTCCTCAGACCCTGAGCTGCTCCGTGTGTTTACAGACCCCCAGGGAGACGTGTTCACCATGCTGGCCTCACAGTGGTGGGTGGGGCGCACGCGCACACACACACACATACACACACACACACACACACACACACACACACACACACGCATGCATGCACACGCACACACACACGCACACTGTCCTCGTGACCTCTAATCTCTGCTGTGGTGGTGATTCTCTCTCTCTCTCTCTCTCTCTTTCCCTCCCTCTCTCTCTCTCTCTCTCTCTTTCCCTCCCTCTCTTTCCCTCACTCTATCGCTCTATCTCTCTCTCTCTGCAGAGAGACAGCCAGCTACATTGCTTCAAACGCTGGCAGTCTTGTTGCTATGACTACCCCTCCAGCTCCCCTTTTTTTTCTTGCTCCCTCCCTCCCTCCCTCCCTCCCTCTGTCTGTGTGTCAGGACACCCCGGGGTTTGCCTCCGTGGGGATTACATCGCTGTCCTTTTGAAGCACGGCTGTGTGTGTGTGTGTGCGTGCATGTGTATGTGACATTGTAGCCTTATACTATGAGGTCTGTAATCCATCTTTAGGTATTGTGTTGCTCAGGGTGGCGGCTTAAACACATTAGCTGTTTGCGCCAACTGATTTATCAGCGCTCTCTCTCTCTCTCTCTCTCTCTCTCTCTCTCTCTCTCTCTCTCTCTTGCTCTCTTTCCCCCCCTCCTTTTAAAGCCCATTACCAAGTTGAACCAGTCATATTAACAGTTCTGGGATGGGTTTGCAGGGTTTTTTAATTTTATTTTCTCTCTTCAGACTTTTTTTTCCCCCACCATTTTTGTAGTTTGTAGTTTTCTTTGCCCACTCTTTTATTATTCCTGCCGGTCAATTATAAAAGCTGTAAACCTCAACAGGTGTTTTGAGTTCAACTCTCTGATTGGACATCCACAGACACTTGCTTGATTGACAGCTCCCTCCCATTCTAATGAATGGGTCGTTATCAGGCTTCTAACACACACACACTTCTAACTTTACTCGTTAGAATCAGGTGTGTTGGAGCAGGGAAACATCTAAAACATGCAGGGCTGCGGCTCTCCAGGACCAGGGTTCCCCACCCCTGTGACTGAAATTAGATTTGCGTTTAGAGTGACTCAGATGTCAGTGAAGAATTATATCAATTAGTGCAACCTTTTCTGACTATGTAATTATGTAAATAATATTTTCCCAAATTACAGTAACATATTAACAGATTAAGGTCATCTTCTGTGTGATCATAACCCATTTAGCACACTTCTGATTGTTAAAATGAGATAAACCGGGTTAAAAAGGGAAGAACCCCATTGTTGTCAAGACGTCTCTCATATGGGGATAATACATAGATTTACTGTAACTTGGTTGAGTCACCACAGATGCGTCATCTGAGCAGTTCAGTCTCTGTCCCACAGGGGGCAGTGAACACTCCTACAGTAAAATGCCCTCTGCTGGGGCACACATTAGTAGATAATTAGACCTGGTAAAGCTGTTGTTTATATGTTTATATTAACTCTCTTCCAAAGGGGCTGTTGCACACGTGTTTTATAAAATGGAACTAAGCGTATGTCATCGTCATGAAATTAGCTTTATTAGAGGGTAGCTTTATTGCTTCGTGGTGCTTCTACAGTATCTCTTGTGGTTGGAGGTTTTGTTATGCTTGTTTTGCCAGGCAGCATCTGAAATCTGCCTGGAGACAACCGTTGTACATATTTATAATGTCATTATTTTAACTCATTACACCACACCCCTTTAGCACCTGAAGCCGTGTGTGTTTGCGTGAGAGAAAATGGCATAATGTAATATATGAAATTACATGATCTAATATTTGATTCTTTAGTCTTATCCTGAGGTCTTAAACTGCTGTGTGTGTGTGTGTGTGTGTGCGTGTGTGGTGCGTGCGTGCGAGAGGCCGATAAAGGAGCATGTTCATGAAGCCACGTTCCATAACCGCTCCATAACTCATCTCCATCTTAAAGTGTATCTGTCTCTCTCTCTCTCTCTCTCTCTCTCTCTCTGTCTCTCTCTCTCTCTCACAATTCACTTTACTTTATTGGCATGACACAACATTGCCAAAGTGTAATGCATAAAGAAAAAAGTAACTATAGTAACTAAGTAATAAGTAACTATAATTTAACTAAGAAACATAACATAATAATGAGAGTAGAGGTCTCTCTAAAGAAAAAAGTAACTAGTAACTAAGTAATAAGTAACTATAATTTAACTAAGAAACACAACATAATAATGAGAGTAGAGGTCTCTCTCTTTCTCTTTCTCTCTCTCTCTCTGTCTCTGCCCAGGAAGGGGGTGAGCGAAGCGGAGGTAACACCCGACGAGAGGGAGCACGCTAAACGCATCGTTTACTCCTTGGTGTATGGGGCAGGTGTGTGAGCAACGCGTGCTGTAACACACTCACGACAAACACACAACCACTTTGACTCCTGCCGCTATTTCCTTATCCAATCGCACCGCTGAGTTAATCAAGGGAAACCTTTCATCTCGTCATGAGGATCGATTATTTGTAATCCTCTAATCAACTGCAGTGGAATGGACCCAGCGCTAGGACCAGATTGATGTAATTGTTACACACGGGTTCAGGTATTCGGCTCATTTCAGCACATAAAACCTAGAATAATGAAGAACAAATGCTTGTTTTTTAAGTATTTTGCTTTGTTTTCAGCAAAGTCAACAGTGCTAGGAGAAAAATCCTAACATGATAAATGTTCTCAATCAAATGACCCAGGCGGAATCAAACGCACCCAGTTTGACGCAGCCTGTCCTCCGCTAGTCTTCGTGGCTTATTGGGAGTGGTGTAAATGCGTCTGCAGTGCCCCGTGGTGTATGTATTGGTACAGAGAACCTCTGTGAAGTTGTCACTCAATATAACGAGAATATGAATTAAAGGCAGGGTCAGTTGCTCTTGCTAACTTCGAGCTCAAATCAAAACCGCATCGCTCCGATATCCTCACACGTCGAAATGCATTGTGAAGAAAAGCGTAGTGCTGCGACTTTGTTGTGGCGAGGGGTGTTAGCCACTTTGTTTATGCACCTATGTACGGAGCCAGGGCTGTGTAGATGTTTCAGATCATTTTTACAACATGCACAGGATGGTGCATGTTGTAAATGTCGAAATGCGAGGCGATATTTGTTGAATTTGACAAAAAGTATTATCTTACATATAGCTTGCAATCGCTGACTTTACCTCTAAAGTATTTAGATTTGTTTGTGCATAATTTGTGCACATTTGTGCATGCAGAAGTAACAATTGTATGCAAACCATTTTTTGAATTAGAACAACACGTTTAAAGTTATTAAAGTTACATTTTAAGCCTATGAATGTTTCTGCTCATTTCAGCACATAAACTTCAGAATAATGAACAAATGAACACACATCATGCATTTGAGGACATCACACCATTGTAAAAAACAGAATTGCCTATAACTGTTTGCGCACACATTTTTACTTTGCATCTACAAACATATCTAAATACTTCAATCATGATTCCTATCAAATGGTGTGCCAACTTCACATATGTGTGGAGAGATGGCCGAAGGAACAGGTAGCCACAGATCAATGGTCTTCAATGGCGTTTATTCGCTGGTGCGGCTCTAAATAGCTTCCCTTGTGAGCGGGCTAACTGTGTTAGCAGCAGAGGTAACACACAGATGTGGGCAGGTAATGAGGGTGTCAGGACACACGGTAATTACTAGGCTAACATGATTATTGTATAAATAGCCTCACAATTATTAGTGTTGCTGTCACACAAAATTAGAAGAAAGAAATATATTGCATCTATTCAACTCTTTGCTAGCAAAGCTTACATTTTATAATATAGTACGCTATGTAATATTATATATTATTATTATATATTATAACATTGACTGTACAGAGTATTTATGTCCCGTAGAGAACTTACCTCTGTCACCTGTGACCCATATTACAAACACACACACACACACACGGCTGTACATGCTAGTTATCAATAGAGCTCCTGTAGAAAGGTACGTTCCCTGACCACAGAAGCCTAAAGTGAAAATAAGTGTGCGTGCGTGCGTGCGTGTGTGTGTGCGTGTTTGGAATCTTGGTCAATTAGGCCTGTCATTGTGAAAAATGTACAGATGGTTGACGGTGGACTGTAAGAAAACACATTTTTCTTCAAGTTTGTTTACCGCACGGGTGTGCATGCGTCTGCACAACACATTCGGCGAGCACAGTTGGCCTATTGTTGACCAGCACACACACACGCACACACACACACACACACACACACACACGCAAGTGTTGTAGCGGTTATGCTGTTCGCATGAGCAGTAACAGTCTTTGTGACGCGTGACCCTGTTTGTGTGTTTTTATTCAGTGCACTTAACTGTGTCGTCTCTGCCAGAAATACCTAATGTAGCGGGGCACCTGCAGAGAGGCCTTCCCTTCTGGAAGGTGTGCAGTATTTCTAACTGGCGCTATTTGTTCCTACAAACACGTACATAGCCACCCGCTCTTACTGACGGAAGTGTATTTTAACATGACACACACACACACATTGAGTGGGAAGTTGTGAAGGACCTTTGTGAGCTTCTAGAATAATCACCTCTCAGTTAAGCGTAGACACACAGTGTGTGTATAACTCATGTACGTTGACGACAAGCATGCAATGTGTATTTCAGCGATTACAGTGCAGTGTGACAGTAATAAAGCTTGTTGGGACAATTTACCCAAGCCCGCCCCTTTTTTTTTGCATATATCAGAAGCATATTAAATGAGAAATGAGAAATTAATTGTGCACGGTTTTGTGTTCACATTTGACAGGCAGGCAGTTGACCTTTCCCTGGCCTTTTTTTAATCCGACGGAACCTTCCGTCAACTGTCTGTTTTGCAGTAATAGCTTTCTATGGGGTTTTGTCCTACCTAGTTACAGTAACTAGGTAGGACAATTTGAAAGGGGCGGGGCTTGGGAAAGGTCAATTGGATCAAAATATGTGAAGGTAATAATATATAATATTAATAATATGTTTTATTGTGAGAGTGTAAAAGAAGACAGGCAGGTCAGTGGGGGTGAGAGGAGGGTAATGACGGGGGTGGGGGGGGGGGGGGTGGAGGCCACTTTCGATCGTAGGGGACACACAAGGATGTGTTTCCATGGAAACCGAATACTTAAAAGGAAGCAGTCTTCCCTGCAAAGACAGTGATCTTGAAGGGGAGGGGCAGACGAGCACACACATACACGCGCACACACACACACACACACACACACACATACACGCGCGCGCACACACACACACACACACACACACACAAACACACGCCCACAAATAGGTTGTAAAATGATGAGGACAAGTAGATATGATAGCGTTAAGCCCGAGAGAAAAGAGAGGAACTGGGGAGGAAATGTTTGTAATTTACAGTTTTGTTTCTCCAATAGACCTTTCCGACCTGTCAATCACGCTTCAGTAATAACCAACTGAACACAGCAACGCCGGATGTCCCACAAACAATTGTTAGCCTATATTAGTGATACTGCTACGGATGAAACCCAATCTTGTATTGAGTAAAAACAAAACAGGGCACTATAATGCTAAATATACAGTATGCTTGGGAATATATGTAAGTATATGTATGTGATGGTCATTAGAGGTGATTCTGGAACGTGCCAGTCAGACGTGTACGGTGCCGTACAGCAGGGAGCGTTTCCTCTTTTCAAACCAGTGTGCCGCCTGAGTAATATGTTGTACGTCACAATGCATTGATAACTATATTTAGTATTTAAGTTCCAATGTGTTATAATGGTATTGCACATTGTCACTTAAAACACTGAACTGAAATGTAGATGCCATAACATCATATGAAAATAAATTCCATATTAAGTATACGGTACTTATTACAGTATATCACTGAACACTGCTATGGCATCTAGCCTACTAGCTCTACAGTGACCTCTACAGGAGCGGAGGAACATTTAAGAACAATTATAATCTGTTTAAATCATGAATCGATTATTGAGTTAGAGTCTTCATATTGGATTTATATTTCCTGTATTTTTCAGTATATTGTGCTTAAGGAAAAACATGGTTTATATATTATATACATATGGCATTTAAGGGGCAGGAAATCGATATTGTATTATGGCAAAAAATAGCGTTTTTTCGATTCTTTATTTTCTGCTGTGTAATCCTTCTACCAGAGACTCTTTCTTTCTAAATGTAACGTAGATTCAGATTTAACATTTCTACCTTGTGCTGTCTGCTGTGTAATCCTTCTACCAGAGAAACTATATAGAGGACACAGGCCACTTGTAGGATTGTGAATGGAGCTCAGAAAGGCCAAATATGGCAGTTGGAGGCGTATCCTGCCCCTCCACCCATCTGCTTTTTAACCGCCAAGGGTTAACCTATTTAGCCAATCGTGTGGTTGCACTGACGCAAGTCCACTGTTGTGCATATAGTAGAAGTACAACCTGTGAGAGAAACGACTGTTTACACCCTATTTTGGGTAAAAGTCACTAAACATTTTAAGCTTTTATTATCAGATTTGACTCTCGATTGTATACATGCACTTTCTATGTCCTGGTGACCATTGAAAGAGCAGTTATGGCTCTATGCCCATTCATTTCAATACGGAATTGCTAATAACTGCCCGGGGTTGTCTCAAAGATGGCTGCCGAGTGGCGAGACTTGCCTATAAGGACTTTGCTTTTACCACTTCACCGGGCCAGAGCATTGCTTTGAGTAATGAGGGTCTGGTCCGAGTCACTGCTACGCTGCAGGGTGCTACTTTACGTCTCCCATGTCGCCCCTAGACACAAACAGAAACCGCTGTGATGGGCGGGCAGGGTAAACTCATGGTCGTGTCAGTGATTAACAAGGATCAAGATTGTAGACATGTGTGATGGTTCTCCACAGGCCGCGAACGTCTGTCTGGGATTCTGGGAGTTAGCGCGGAACAGGCCAGCCGCTTCCAGGACAGCTTTCTCCAGACGTACAGAGAGGTGCAGGTCTTCATTCAGAACACCATTCAGCAGTGCCACAAACAAGGTCTGTGTGTTGGATAACAAGCCGTAATACCTTAAGACCCCATTCGCGTTTACATGCCAGACTTTGGCTGCCTAGGTATCCCTCTTGTATATTTCCTACCTGAAATGTTTCAGTCACCTGTCAGACAAATATATCTATATTAGCTCGCAATTGGTACCTCAATCTGAGATTAGTTTATCTCAGGACCCGCCCAGTTAATGTTGCCCACCATTATTTTGCCGTCGCTTCAAGTCGCTGAATATCATTGATGTTGCATGGTCACTGCTAGTGTCTTCCAATGTGTCTAGGGTAGGGCTGGGCGATATGGACCAAAAATCATATCCTAATATATTTAGGTAGAATACCGATACACTTTATATATCGGTATTTTCTATAAAGTGGATTAAATGTTCAGGAAGAGAAAAAAACAGGAATCCCGATTGAAATTTGACATTTTTATTTTTTTTGTGACTTAATTGTACAAATCCATAGCAGAGGTTGTAAATATTGCAGCTATAATACCAATTTACTCCATTTAATCCACATTTGTTTTCGATTACAGGATACCTTGTAATACTAGCTGGCTACCTATATTTGTTAGTCAGAAATGGAAATTGAGCATGTGACTCAGTATCTGCTCTCTCATTGGATACTCTGATAAACGGTGCGAATATATCTATGTCGATATAAAAGACATTGTCTAATTTTATATCTCTTTTGAAAATATACCGATATAAATTAAATATCTATATATTGCCTAGCCCTAGACTGGGGCAATATGGTTCTCTGAGAGAAAGGGGATTCAGTCACACGCGCGCGCTTTGTGCCTGTGTCCTATAATTTAATCTTCTAAACTAGGTAATGACGTTAAGTCCGAATTTCCCTGACAAGAAAATCATGCTAACTGTTGTAAGCTGGTCATTGTGAGCCGCACAACTGCTGCATCTGGTGTTCGCTTCACTTTATTCGTTATTCTTTATTGAGGGAACATGAAAGTGTGCGTTTGGGAATTTGTTTTCATTCCTTGCAGTTCCACACAGACTACACTTGTGCGCGCACGCGTGTGTGTGTGTGTGTGTGTGTGTGTGTGTGTGCGCGCGCACAAACCCTGCCCTGGCTCAATACTGAAGGGGATGCTTCAAATAACATCCTTCATTTATATTCCATCTAAAACAGCAGCACAGCACAGCTGAGACTGCAGCTCTCAAAGCACCCTCCCCCCTCCCCCTCCCCCCCCCCCCTCCCCCTTGACACACACACACACGCAGTAAATACTGTATGCGCCTGCACTTTACCCTCACATCACACAGAATGCGTTGTCCATGAGTGATTGTGAAGGACTGGGCCATCCTGCACTTTAGCCAGCCTTCGAAGCCAGTTTACGAAGACACGCTCTTATAAACGCCTGTTACCTTTATCTCAGTGATTCATTGCAGACCAGAGGCTTTGTGGCACACTAAGGCACACAAAGGCACACTATGTATCCCATAATAATATGCGGGCTGTGTAATTACAGTTAGGTGCCTTTGCAGGTGTTTCATATTCAAAGTTTCATCCAGTGTGACTTGCATTGACTTACTGTACGTGTGTTAAAGGTGGAGTCAGCAATGTTGGTGAAATAATTATGGGAACAAAGGCAATACCTGGGCTATGCATCTTGCTCAAGGGTAGACTGGGGAATGAACCGACAATGTTTAAGTCAACTTTTCAATGAACCGACAATGTTTAAGTCAACTTTTCAATGAACCGACAATGTTTAAGTCAACGAGCCGTTAGTTAATTTTAATTTTGCCGTGAGAATCAGTCTGGAAAGCCTCGGAATCATGTTGAATGTGTCCGAGTAGCAACTGAACTTACCAATCAGTCGTGTTGACAGCTATACGGGCGCTGTTTAGGTGTGCCTACAGCGAAAACCACCAGATGGTTCATCCAATCAACTTCCAAGTATTTTTTTTGAAAGTACAGCCAATCACAAACCGTTTCAATGGACGGCTCCCCAGATGGACTTGTGACAACAATCCATCTGGCATGTCGGGTTACGTTCAGCGAGCCCATCCTGTAAATAAATATGTGTTTACCTGTCAGAGTTGGTGATGGGGGAACTCTCTCTATTAAACTAAGTGTGGCCTGTTCAAGCACACAGTGTATTACTACTATATTATTCATATTCAGGGGTGAAAAGATGTTGGCTCCTATTTGGTAGGTATCATTTTTTTGTTTTTTTTTGTTCTGTCATGTAAATGTGTTCATAACCTTCAAGAACCATAATCTATAAGACATCGGTCAGCTTCCCACGCAGCAAGCTAGCGCAGACCTGGCAGGCAGATGCATTCTAATGCCCTCGCTGCTAACCTCACTGTCAAATTAATTTGGAAACAGAAGTTATGGAACCGTCAACGAAATTAATTGGCACTGGTATTAATGATTTGAGAAGCAGACTGCCTCAAAGAAGACACCGATACGCTAAATCACACGCGTGCCATTTAAACGCCGCTGTCCTGTGTCTGCTTTAATGAATGTAACCATGACAACGTCAAAGGGATCTCCCTTGCTGCAGCCACAATTCTCCTCGTAGCGCACCTTCGAAAGCCCTCGTCCTTTTTAGCTCCGGTGGCGGTAAACACTGAGTTCTGGGTCAGGGACGACCATCTGGGTCAGCGTTGCTTCGCCCGGCGGGCCA
Organism: Forbesichthys papilliferus; assembly: GCA_025399855.1. Taxonomy (NCBI): domain Eukaryota; kingdom Metazoa; phylum Chordata; class Actinopteri; order Percopsiformes; family Amblyopsidae; genus Forbesichthys; species Forbesichthys papilliferus. The sequence goes on along the minus strand of JAODOY010043674.1, from coordinate 8,214 downwards.
CCTCTATCACGGCCTGCCCGTTGCCCGTGGCAACGCTATCATCATTATATATCCAGTGTCCCCCACACATACGCACACAGAAAGCGTGCCTTCACCACGCGTTAGTCTCTTAACGGAGGAGGTGTAAACAATGCACTCCTCCTCCTCCTCCTCCTCCTCTTCCACTTTCTCCTCTCGTCACCATAGCGATGAGATGCTCCTATCCTCTTATCCATCCATTTATATGCGGCTCCCTTACTGCTCCCTTGACAAAGGCGTGTGCTACCTTTGCCTGTGAAGAAGAAGAAGAAGAAGAAAGTTTAACTTGAAGCTCAAGTCTGTTTCGGTCGTTTTGATTTTCACAACACAAATCGGGGAATGTCCATATGTAAATAAGCTTGTTTGACATAACTGACGAATGATGCTATTTTTTGTACAGTATATATGAGATTTCTGAAAACTAGAGAGCATATTATAGGAGCTGTAATTAATTTATTTATTTATTAACGAGAAATACTAATTTAATGACGTTTCTAAAGTATAGGGAAGTTCTGCAGTATAATATATCTTTAAATGTGGTTTAAAACAAACACTTTAGGACAGAGCTTTTTGACTAGATGCCTTTCAGGGGCATTGACCTGCACAGCTCTATCCACCTGCCTGTACTGTAGCTGTGGTGAGTACAGAGTTATTCCGGTGTTATTCACGGTCATTACTGCCATGTGCTGTCACTGACTCAAAGTCACCCCACACACACACACACACACACACACACACACCACCTACCTGGACCCAAGGTCACAAGCGTAATGAGGTCTGTGTGTAACACAGCAGGAAACATTGAGTGTGTGTGTGTGCACGTGCATTTGTATGTGTATTAGCTAATTGGTTGTAGTCTTTTTATTGTTGCGTGCGCGTGTGTGTTTGTATTGGCTAATTGGCCATGGTATGCCACACGGTTTTAAATAGTGTGTGTGTGTGTGTGTGTGTGTATGTGGCTCACCTCAAACAAAGGGACGGTAAGGGGATTTGTCTACACATCCTGAGCCATTGTCCATCGGCTGGAATGTACCGCGTGTATCGCATGCAACGTGTCTGTAGGCGTGTTGAACGCATGCCTGCGTGTGTGTGTGTCTCGTGGGTCCGCATAGTTTGTTGACGTGAAGTTAGCGTAATCGTGCGTACTGCTGTGTCAGTACATTTTTCAACCCCCCGCCAACCTGCATTGACTCCAGAAAATACCCTCATCGGCTCACTGTGTAGACATAGTCGTTCCATGTTAAAACCGTGTATGCGAATCATCAGCCCCACACTTAATCAACAACGACAAACACAACACAAAGAAATAATACAATTACACAAAGAACAATAATAATGTATTTTGTTGGCTAGGTTACGTTGTCTCCATCATGGGGCGCCGGCGGACGCTCCCCAACATCCAGTCCCCGGACCGGGGGGTCCGCATGCAGGCTGAGAGGCAGGCCGTCAACTTTGTGGTGCAAGGTGAGGCAAAGGCAGCCCCCCACAATACCTTTATTCTAACGCAAGCTAGCCTGCTCTCAGTTGGTCAGCCGGAAGGCCCTACAACGCCCACTCGAGGCGCCGATAACCATCAAGAGATGCAAGAGCAATGGTGTAGCGTGATGACGCCGGGCCATGGTGCAATATTTCCTTACATCAAGGGTTCTCAAACTTTTCAGGTCACGAGCCCCCCAAAATTACCGTGCCACAACCCCCCGCTATCCCCCAGAGGTGGTAGAAGAATAAATATGTGCCATATTATTATTTGATAGTATTTTAATACATGCTATTAGCAGAATACATCAAAGTAATGTATAACTGTACTACTAACAGTTATGTCTAAACTATGTAATTTAAATCATTTTTAAATGTTATTTAATTTCTGAAAATCATCTTGTGACCCCCTCCTCTATGTCTCGCGACCCCCCCCCGGGGGGTCCCGACCCCCAGTTTGAAAACCACTGCCTTACATACAGGGCCAACAAGTCAGCTAACTTAAGACGCACATTAGCCCATGCCATTATGGGCCATGGTTCACTGGCTCCAGTCAAGTAATACTATTTTCTATACTATAAGAAAATATGCATCAGTGACAAATGAATAGGCTAACAATAAGATTTATACAGCAGATGAGTCCATGTGAAGTCTACAGTAATATCGCTGTGTAAACCTTCAGCACCAGAAACAAGAGAACACGCTTCAGAACAACACAGCAGATACGTTAACGAGCACGGCGGCCCATATTTGACTACAGGCTATAAATAGCTTTCTACTCACCTATTTGAAGGGTTTTTGTGTTTGTATTTAAATGGCACCTTGTGATGCATAATCTAAAAGCAATTAGCAATTAGCTCGGCTAATTTGCGTTGGCTGGCTAGATTGTAAGGGAGATTTCCACGCTCCTGGACGATCTCCCATAAGCATTGCGACATCTTTTAAAAATGTTAATTTAAAAAATGCATGTGAAGCCAATGCTGCTTCAGATGTACCAGCTTACGATCACGGTGTAATAGAATCACACTGTAAAAAATACAACTTTTCACCGGCGTCTATGCCAAGGTTTAGAACACGGTTCTATTTTTCGATTTACATTTAATTTACACATAATACGTTTGTCACCAAAGAAAAGCTTTGTGATAAATGCAGGATGCACTTAACGGGAGCCTAGTCCAAGTGTTTGTGTTTGAGTAAATGCACGTAGCTTGTGTGAGCAAATAAATCCTGTTCTGGTGAACCTGACGTAGTCGTGTTATTTCTGGGTACCGGGTCGGGTGTGGTTTTAAATTCTGCGGTGTGTGCGTGCGTGCGTCTGCGTGTGTCTGCGTGCGTGCCTGCGTGTGTGTGTTTGTGTGTGTGCGTGTAGGTTCGGCTGCCGACCTGTGTAAGATGGCCATGATCAGGATCTTTACGCTTGTGTCTTCATCAGCCTCTCTCTCTGCCAGGTACTGTATCACCATGACAGCAGGCCCCGCCCCCTCCCCCTCCACAGTGGGGGTATATACGCACTGTGTCTTTATCAGTATCTTTAAAATCACTTTGATTTTCCAAATGGTTGGTGATTTAAAATGTGTCTATATGATATATTAAGCATTAATAACCGAAACAACTAGTATTTTCATGGTTGTGGTGTAAGTGGTCGCTCTGTGATGGGCCTGGGTTTGAATCGGGCCTGCTGAGGTCATTTCCAGATCCTTCCCTGATATCTCTCTCCCTCTCGCTTCCCGTCTCTCCGTACTGTCCTGTCTATAAAAGAACAAAAAGCAAATGTGATTAATCGCGATTAATCGCAGCAATTTTGAGCGATTCATTCGTTCGATTCCAAGCCCTAATATATGTGTGTACTCTGTATTGTATATGTGTGTATTGTGTGCATACTGTATATATGTGTGTGTGTACTGTGTATATATATATATTTGTCGGGACCCGCACACAGGACTCTCGTGACAATCCCAGGCACATGAATAAACGAACAGCATCTACTGAGAAACGCTGCTGTTATTACCATTAGTATCAACCGCGACATAAATTGAAACTACTGGCTCGCAACACGGCAGCTCAGGCGGTGTCACATAAGCATTTATCAGAGCAGAACAGGCTCATAATGCGTGACAGACAACATATTATATAGCCAGGTGGGCTTTCTAACACCTACTGTTAATATATCTGCTCCTCGTAGGTCTAGTACAGCTTTCCAGATAGCTCCTTCTTCCTTCAAAGTTTGAAGCAAATAGATAACTTTAGCGGCTCCGGCTCCCTTCACGGTAACTTCTAAGATATAGCGGTGTCAAGTCAACTCTTTCAATGAGACATTCCTACGGAAATACTATTTCTGGAATAATGGTTCTAAAATAGCACAGTAGACAAAAATGTCTACAATTAGTAGAAAAATCGTTCATTAATCGTAATCGAGGTACAATGTTAAATTCATCGTGGTTTGGATTTTAGGTAAAATCGTTCAGCCCTAGTGTGTACTGTGTATTGCGTATATATACATGTGTGTGTGCGTGTGTACTGTATATGTGTGTATTATGTATATGTGTGTGTGTATATATATACATGTGTGTGTGTGTGCAGGCTGGTGGCCCAGCTTCACGATGAGCTCCTGTACGAGGTGGAGGACTCCCAGCAGGATGACTTTGCAGGTGACTGACACTCTACTGTTTCCACGACGACCCCATTCCCGTAGCGTCCCGTAACATTGTCTTTGTTTTGAAATTGCGTTTTATATAAAGAATTTACACTGCTTCTGTTTGGAGTCTTGGAGACCCCAATTAGAAAAAAATAAGAAATGCAATATATGAATGTGCATAATGTTATTTTTTTTTCTTGCTGTCATTTAGGGTATAGTTAACTCAAAACTATTTAACTTCAGTCCCCAAAAACAACACAAACCTACACCCCACCATATCCACCAACACACACACACACACTTATTCCTGATGTTATACAGTATTGTATACTGTAAGTGCTGGGAAACAGATATTCAAAGTTTTTTAATGCAGGTGTACCAGATTATTCTAAGGAAAACAATGTATCATTCCCAACCAGAGCCTACTTTTTTGCGATTTGCACCTTCCTTTCAAGCGTGGTGTATATATAGACGCTGTCGCAATCGCCTGAAATTGCTTTTAGGGATGGTAGATGACTGATTGCGTGTAGTAAATGTATTTATGTATTTGCATGTTCCCCCCTCATTATTTTTCACATTAACATTGAAACGCCACAAATTGCATATTCATTAAGGCAAATGTAGCAAATGACCAGTGCTATCTTTGCTGTTTGAAAGACGTCATTCTCCGTGCACACCGTTAGTAGACCAGCTCACGTGTTCTGTGCCAGCGCTATCAAGTCAGCATATGTTTTTACTCATGCAAACCCTTAGTAAATCTGGACATATGTGTGTGTTTGTGTGCGTGCGTGCATGCGTGTCCATGTGTGCGTGCGTGCGTGCGTGCGTGCGTGCGTGTGCACAGCTCTGGTGAAAGGCATCATGGAGTCCCTGCAACACGTGGACTGTCTTGGACTTCATCTGAAAGTGAGTAATCACACACAGTAAAGTACACACACACACACACACAAGTACACACTCACGTACGCACTCACGTACATGTACACACACACACAAGTACACACTCACGTACGCACACACATACACACGCACTCACGTACATGTACACACACACACAAGTACACACTCACGTACGCACACACATACACACGCACTCACGTACATGTACACACACACACACAAGTACACACTCACGTACGCACACACATACACACGCACTCACGTACATGTACACACAAGTACACACTCACGTACGCACACACACACACACATATAGCCGCACTAATGTACATGTACACATACGCGCACGTACACATATAGCCGCACTAATGTACATGTACACACACGTGCACGTACACATATAGGCACACACACGCATTCCTAACCCCTCTCAAAATGCATATTAGATTAGGCGTGTTCGTTAGCCGGCCATAGCTAGCCGGGAGGAGTTAAGGTTCATTCATGAAATCTGTTCTTTTGTGGCGCTTGTCAGCAGGTGACTGATGAGAGCCCCTAACTGAATGTAGGTCACTATGGAAACTCATGTGTGTGTGTGTGTGTGTGTTTCCCAGGTCCCCCTGAAGGTGTGTGTTTCCAGTGGCAAGTCTTGGGGCTCCATGTTGGAGCTTAACGTCCCTTCAGCACCTCCTCCTCTTTGAATTCTCCTCTCCTCGCTCCTCGCCCCTATGTGACATGTGCCGTTCCCTCTCCCTCTCTCTCTCTCTCTGTCTCTCTGTCTCTGGCTGCGCTCGCCCTGCGTCCCCGTTGCCTTGGAAACCAGGCAGCTGCAGCTTCGTCGTGCTCCCGGCACTTTCTTTTAATTTATTTTTTACTCCGTTACTGGGGCCAATGGCACAGGCGCCTTAAACTGGATTGTGCCGGTTCTCTTTTTTATTTATTTATTTTTTATTTTTTTGAAGAATCGGTTTGTTATTCCTCCTCTCCTTTCCTCTCCTTATCTCTCCTTATCTCTCTATCTCCTCCTCTCTCCTCCTCTCTCCTTGCTGCATCTCAGTATTTCTTGTTGAACGTCAAATCTTACTGTGACTAAAAGCTAGTGTGTTTCAGAGAACGTCTGTTTACATTTTCGTAACATAAGGTTTAGCATGTCGCCCGTGCTGTTTCACTGTTAGCGTAACTGTAACAGTTTTACTGTTGGCCTACTTGTATTTATTATATTTCTGGATGTGATGCGTTCTTAATAAATCAAAAGCAGAATGCAAATGGCTGGGGACACCGTATTGCTTCTCTATGAGCCTGTGTGGTAGATGGCGGTTGTTTCTCCCGATGGTGTGGCGGCTTGTGGAGGTGGCAAGGGCTTAATCAGGGTATAATCAGTCAGTAGACACTGCTAATGACAGAAACCCTCTCGCCACTGGGGATAGGTGTTTGATTGTGTGCGTATATGTGACGGTCCGTCCCCCTCAAGGAATCGAACCCCGATCTCCCACGCAGAGAGCGGACGCTCCTACAAAGCAGGCCAAAAACCCATGGGCCCTGGCCTGCGTCGCCAGAGCGTCCTATGAGGTGTCTGAGATTGAGAATTAACTTACTGCACAGCTACCTGCTGGCCACCGTTACACACACACACACACACACACACATATATATATAGACACTACACTGTGGAATTCAGAGGCTTTTTGCTTACACTTTGTGGTGTTTATTCCGTAATGTGGTTGTGTGGCTATTTTATTTTAAATGCGCGGAAGAAGCACCAGCGTCCGACAGGAGTGTTATCCTAAATGCTAGCTGGGTTAAACACACATGAGCTATAGGAGCACGTTTCCCTTGGGCATCCACAGTACATCAGTAGCAGCCAGCTCATTCAGGGCCGGTGATCTAATTTTCCTTAGCCTGCCGCATCCGGTGCCTCTCTCTCGCTCTCCCTCACAGCAAGTCACTATATGCACTCTCATTCAGAGGCCAGACATTTAGACACTTGTTCCTCAGCTGCACGTACTGTGCACTTAAAACGTGCCAACACACACACACACACACACACACACACGTGCGCGCACTTGTGTACAGGCCCACTGACCCAGTTTTCAAGGCAAGACTGTCAATTACCACATTGTGCGCCTACAAATAGAGTCTGGACAGAAACGTGTCGCTTGTGACATTTCAGAATAAAGGGAATCGGACCTCATTAACCCCGCTGAAATGCCACCGTGTTTCAGCTGATGATTGGTAATTGTTTCGCCTTCAAAGATGGTATAAAGCCCCACTTTAAAATGCACACTCTTGTGGTATTTTGTCTCTCTGTTTTGGTCTGTCTGCAGAAATGTGTATGTGTGTCTGTGTGTGTGTCTGCGTGTGTCCGAGCATGTGTGTGTCAGTGTGATTTGTGTGTATGTCTGTGAATGTGTGTGTGTGTGTGTGTGTGTTTCTCTGTGCGTGTGTCCGAGCATGTGTGTGTCATTGTGCGTGTGCGTGTCTGTGAATGTGTGTGTGTGTGTCTGAGCATGCGTTTGTCTGTGTGTGTGTGTGTGTGTGTGTGTGTGTGTGTGTCAGATTGTGTGTGTGCGTTTGTTTTCCCACCAGGTCTGGGGCATTTTGCAGCCTGGCCAATGGAAACCTGCCCCTCCATTCTGGCATTGTCCCCCCACCCCCCAACTCCCCGACCCCCAGCTGAAGGGGGTTTGTGTGTGGGGCTGGTATTTGGCGTACGTGCAGATTCTGGAGCGGTGGGATGCACACGTCTAGGAAAGGACGTGTGAATGGGGAGTAGAGGGTAAAAATATTTGGACCTTTTTCATTCATTTCATTAAGGCATATTTACAAGTTTATAAGCTAACTAGCTGTATTGATCCAAGGGAATCAATACAGCTATACAAGCAATACAAAAGAAATGTAGGTATTTAGTAGGACGTCATATTCCAATACACACTATAGAACAATACTGTGAAGCATCTACAATAGGGCTGTCACTTTGACCAACTTTAATAAAATGCACCCCTCAGTTGCCAAAAACTTTTTAAAACAATGTATGTATTTTGTTGAGAATCTGTTATATCATATTTATTTGAATATATCTCCTCCCAAAAATAAGCTCCAACTCTGCAACTCTGTACCTGCACCCCAGCTCTGAGCCTGACTCCACCTTTAAAGTGTAGCTGCACCCCAGCTCTGAGCCTGACTCCACC
>JAODOY010043655.1:0-19809 GCA_025399855.1 Forbesichthys papilliferus | reverse complement strand
GAGAGAGAGAGAGAGAGAGAGAGCGAGAGAGAGAGAGAGAGAGAGAGAGAGAGAGAGATTGGTATCGGGAAGCTGTGATCGGAGTTATTCAATGGTTTAGGTGATGATGCAGTGTTGTTTGTGACTGCATGGAATGCAGAAACACGTGCACGCGTCTCTGACTTCACAGATGCGTGCACGTGTTGGACAGAAGTGACTTTGTGTTCTGTGCTGGGTTTAATTAACTGTCCCCCTTTCACACAGGGCAGATCATGAGTCAATAATGCAAACCAACTAACATGTATGTATACAGGACTGCTGAGCTAACATTTTCCTTCAACACAAATGTTTGTGTGACATGGCTCAATAGACAATTACTGTGAGCTAATGGGGGGTTCTTCTGAACACTTTGTAGATTCCTTTGGCCTTTTAAGGGAATCCATATGGTTAATGTTCCTTTTGAATTGCCTCACCATTAGCCAGTACACGGCGGTTCATGTTGTTCTCTGTTTACAGGTTCAAGATTTGATCTCCACAAGGGACAAGGTAAATAACTCTAACCCTATTTGCTCTTCTTGCTTGTTTCTCTACATTAGTGTGTGTGGCCTCTTATTGTTTGTGTGCCTGACAACCCTACAGTGTCTGTAGTTAATGCACAACGGTGCGATTGGTCATTCCTCTCACCTGATGTTCCCATAAAGCCTAATGCATATTTACACTGTATACTGTGCTGTTCATGACAGACAGACATACATGCAGGAATGTTTTCCATAAATAAAATTGAAGTGTGTAAACCTCACTATGGCACAAAACACGAGGGTGTCAAAACCCCGTTATCACGTCTGTCACACACAGGCACACACACCTACTGCTATTTTAACTTGTAATTGATGGCCTTTCTAAAGAAGTTGTAATGTGTACGTGCATGTGTGAAACTACTACACGTACTGTAGTTTATTGCAACAAGCAACTGAATGTGGCGGGTGCCATCTGAGTTACAGCGTCCGCAGCACCCAGACTGTACGATTGGGATCGGATAAATAATCCCATTATGATTCCTATGGGTATTGGCATATGGGTATGAATCCCACACGAACACACTCATGCTGTACCAGTACTGGTAGAAGTGTCACTCATTCTGCATCCTGCATTAATCTGTGTGATTTCCATACGCAAAGGTGCCGGCGGCAGCATATTAAGCAAGTAAGGGAAACACAACTTTTTGTATTGCCATCTCAGCAGCAGCTGGATGGTGGATGTTGTTGTTGTCTATTTTTATCAGATGGGTTGTGTAGCGGTGTAGTTCAGTGTGTTGTCTGTTTCTAGCAGATGGGTTTTGTAGCAGGTTGTGTAGCGGTGTCTGTTCTGCTGGGATGGTAGATTGTAGTTCAGTGGGTTGTCTGTTTCTATCAGATGGGTTTTGTAGCGGTGTAGTTCAGTGTGTTGTCTGTTTCTAGCAGATGGGTTGTGTTTAGTGGTGTAGTTTCTGATGGGATGGTGAATGTAGTTCAGTGTGTTGTCTGTTTCTAGCAGATGGGTTTTGTAGCGGTGTAGTTCAGTCTGTTGTCTATTTCTAGCAGATGGGTTTTGTAGCGGTGTAGTTCAGTGTGTTGTCTATTTCTAGCAGATGGGTTTTGTAGCGGTGTAGTTCAGTGTGTTGTCTATTTCTATCAGATGGGTTTTGTAGCGGTGTAGTTCAGTGTGTTGTCTATTTCTATCAGATGGGTTGTGTAACGGTGTAGTTCAGTGTGTTGTCTATTTCTAGCAGATGGGTTGTGTAACGGTGTAGTTCAGTGTGTTGTCTATTTCTAGCAGATGGGTTGTGTAACGGTGTAGTTTCTGCGGCCTTCCTGTTGTGGATCCCAGAGTATTTTATCCCTGAATAATCCTCACCATCTGCTGTCTACCCTACTACGTTTTACCACTCTGTATCTCTCTGTCACTCCATTTCTACTGTGTGTGTGTGTGTGTGTGTGTGTGTGTGTGTGTGTGTGTGTGCGTGTGTGTGCCCACAGTTTTCATCCTCTGATCTTCCATCAATCCCAATCTTTCTCCTCTTCTCCCAATCAAATCTCTCCCTGCTTTACAACCCCCTCCCCCTCCCATGTTCTTTTACTACTTTGTCTTTGCTCTTTGCTCTTTTTCTCACTTTTATTTCTATGGGTCCAGTACTTGCTTTGCACTTGCCTTGTCTTAAATCCAGTACCATCTCCTCTTCCAGTCATCCTGTCCGATCATACTAAGGACTGTTGCCTATACTCAGACTGGAGCTCATGTCTTCTTGGAGGTCCTTCACACAGTTACACTTTGCACTCTGTTTCAAGAACAAAACTTGCACCCCGGCTCTGAGCCTGACTCCAGCCACAGTATAGTCAAGGAGATGGCGTACGAGCGGATAATGTGTACTGTTGGAAACCAGCCAGGTCTTGGGGTGATTTTTAACATAGATGACGTGTAGAGCTGTTTTCAGTTATGAAATTAAGATTTTGATCAAATCTGGGATTTTCTGGGATTCTGTCAATATTAACACCAACCATGTCTCATCACAGTTCAATCCTGTTACTTAGTTTACAACTCAAAAAACACATTTTAGGTAGCAGTTAAAATTGAAATGAAATGATACACAGTTAAAGAGACATATTCAATTTTATTTTGAGCCTGGAAAGAGATTTTGTTAATATCTGCAGCACTGTTTGGTGATGATATTTGAGTTGTTGCAAGATGACTAATGTTACTATTTTTATAACAGTGTTTATTGTATGTAGTTAGGCTTCACATGTACGCATTGAATGTAGCAATACTGCGATGCAAGTGTATATAAATAAATATACTGTGCATGACTTAACACCTTAATTACGTGATATGTACATGCACACCATACTCTATTTAGCTATTGGTGCAGGCTGGGCTGCAATGCTCTTTTTACCTAAGCGCCTGGCAACACATGTTCTGCATGCCACTGCCATTCAGGCCACTGCCTGTTGACATTCATTACTTATTACCAGGCACAACATGGTTAGTGCACATCCATAAGATCAACACATCAGCACCTCTGTGACAATGTTGTCTGATGTACAGGTCAACCCAGCACCGCACTGGATCTGGATTCACATTGAAGCTGAGTGGATTAGTGTTTGTGTGTGCGTGTGCGTGTGCGTGTGTGTGTGACTCACATGGAGGCAGAATGATGCTGTTGGCATCAGTGTCAGGGCCAAATGGGTGTTTTGTAAATCTGAATACCGTTAAGTTACATCCCTCGATCATCACATTTTGGCTACACACAAAAACACATTCCTACACACGTTTAATGCTGAGTGGATTTACATCGCCTTCTCAATAGGAAAGGTACTGTAACCTCATCCTCTGTTTTCTTCTCTCCATCTCCTCATTGTATTTTGAGTTTGGTTCTTTTAACCCTTGAGTGGATCGCAAATGTTTACCAGATACACAAATGGCTAAATATTTGGGATTTATCTGTATAAACTACACATAATCCTGTGTGTGTGTGTGTGTAATAACACAAGGCATTAGCTGGGTTTACATGGACACTTTTTTGTCTTTCCGAATGGAATCTTTCAGATCGACGGTTTCGGGTTACCGGTTTAAATGCGATGTCACCTAATCGGGCCTGGTGTTTACATGCGCCGTTGCAATTTATCAGATTTTATGGTAAACATGCACACATGATCTAGCTCATAATGTAACGTGTCCCGCTAGCAAACTGGTGGAGAAATGTACGGCTCCAAATGAAGTCACTGTACTAACTCCCATTCACATATTTGCGCACGTCGCAGTTGGTTTGTCTAGACTTTGCACAGTTCTGATAATACATCCATTGTGCAGTGGCTGTGCAGAACAGTTCACTGGTATTACACAAAACGTAAGCATGCACATTAGAACGCAACCAGGAAGTAATTGTGTTTAACCATTTACATGGTAGAATTCTTCTTTCAATCGTGTCATGGAACGGGTTATACTCTCTGCTTCGCGATTAAATTTTGATTGGGTTGGCCATTTCTCTTCCGATCGTGGTGTTTATATGGAGCATTTTCTTTCGGTTGGGCTTTTAACCCGATTCCAATCGGAATAAAAGGGTCCATCTAAAGGCAGCTACTGTTTTCTAAAGACAAGTGGGTTAAATGTTAGGCTATTGTATTAGGCCTATTAAAGAAATGGTCCTTATTGCCGGCTATCAGAAGCCAGGCAGGTGTCTACTTTAGTGGATTACATTGAACAGTTGTGAATTGCTGCATCAAGTCATTTGTCATCCTGTATGTTCAGTATGAAAAGCAAATCTGCTATGATGCAATGTAAAATGCAGCTCTTTAATCCTCAGTACATGTTCCTTAGATTAATGTAGAAGCACACCTGACCAAGAATGTTGGTAATGAATCTTAGGCATGCCGCTCGCTTGACTTTTCAGTATGGTCTTAATTGAAATGCTGACAATTAAGCTTCAGCTAATCAGCTTAGAGATGTCGTCCTCAGTTGATGGAATATAAAGGGATCTTGCTGTTGAAGAACCTATTATCACCTTTAATGAGGGTTTACATTATCTTTTCTGAGGACAATGGTGAGTGTGTTCGTGTGTGCATGAGGCTCTGAGACTAAAAGACTAGAACAGAGGCTGACTAGCCGTGGAAGTGATGACTTAATTTCAGTTCAGACAGCGTTAGTCTGAATCTTAGCTATGCCACACACTTCCCATTAAAAGGGTGCTGACATCTTAATAAAAGAAGAAGACTCAGCAGAATACAATAGATTCTACTTCACTGTATGGAAGCTAATGAACGGGAACCTAAGGATCAAACTATCAAACTTGCCAACAGATGTAACAACCTTGTTTAAAGCCTAAATAATAAACCGACATTGACAGTGGAACACCTTAATAAAGGGTCCTGTAAACTGCCAGTAATTCATATTTTTGTCATAAAACGCATATTATAGACTTTTAATACAATTTATCAGGATTTAATAATTGGTTTAATCTTAATTTCTTTTTAAATGTTTTCTGAAGGGTATTCAACACACAATTGTCAGCAGAATGTAAGGATTTAAGGATTAACGACCAGCCCTAGCCTGACGTCATGGAAGTTTGGGAAATTGAGTATACTGTTTTATAACAAATATCCACATCAAATATTGTACATGGAGCATCATTAGGGATGACTAATGCTATTTCTAATAATAGCTTGTTGATGTACTGTAGAGCTACTGGGAAAGATGATCAACATCTTGCCAATGATGAGGACAGACACAAGGACAAGGACATTTAAGGAAGAAATCTGATTACATCAGGCCTCCTCTTAACATTAAGGCATGTGCACTTAGTTCCAAGTGGTATTTCAATCTTGATTAAATTAGATTTAAAGTACCGCACCTTCCACATAATTGCTGCATATTACTTTACAGTGTAAAGATTGCATAATGAAATGCATTTTAATAGTGGTGTTGCTGGTACTGGCAAGTAAACAAGATACGTACCCCGTGTTAGTTGTTTTACAGTAGTAAACTGCTTGGAGAGGTGCTATTAAACTTGTCATTTCAGTCTAGGAATGTAATGGTTTCATTATAAACTACGGTTATAGTCCAGACAGTTAGTATTATCGTTCCAAATATTAATTATCATTAAAACTGTGATTACCGCGCTGAAAAACTCATGGTAAATAGCCTTCTAGCATCCAAAATGAACCAGTAAGCTAAAGAATGCTAGATGCAGCATGAAACGTGGGATTGTTTTGCGGCAACAAAAACCTGGTGGAAGGCAGTGGCAGTGCTCCTTCGCACATCACATACTGAACACAGCACCATGGATCTGCTTTGCCTGCTGGATTTAGAAGGACAAAGGATTTCCCCTCATAAAAGGGTGCTTGCGATTCTTTGGCTCTATGGACCAGTTCAATTCAGTGGAGCCGTGCCTGTGTGCTTTTTGTTTGTTTCACACAAGCGGGGTCCTCCGGTTCTGAGAAATTAATACAACGCGGGAGTGCCCAAATTTGCAGTTCCTCAACTGGCCTCTTGAGGCTGGCTGCAAAGGGAGTCAATTACCATAGACTCCCATGTTTGAATTTTCAACAAATATAAACACATTTACAGTCTGGTTTAAAATCTATCTCCCTGTTCATGACAACTGTACAAGAGGTTAGGGCTGGACCATTAATGAGCAATCGAAACTGATATTCAGAACCTCTAACCAATGTATTTTCCCATGTAGTTCATTAAAAAAAATGTCATTGTGTTTTACAGATAGGCCTATAGCCTATTTACCATGACCCAAGACACCCATCTTGAAATTGTTGATGTCAAGCAGTTTATTCAACGTGTTTCAAGTGTTTTTTTTAAATGTGCTCTATAAATAAATTGGATTGGATACTACGTCCTAACGTCTGGACTTCTGTAATAAACATATGCTTAGTAAAGCCTTAGCAGACTGTATCGTTAATCCGCATGCCGGTTGCAATTGGTAACTTTTTATGAGATTTTTCGCTGCGAATAATTGGCAGAGCCACCGCTGCAACGTAAAACTAGCGTGAATGATATTAGATCTTCGCTTTACCGTCGCGGTGGTAAATTAATATAGTTTGCGATGGTAAAATCAGACATAGACACACACACGCGCGCGAGTGCGCGCTCGCACACACACACACACACACACACACACACACACACACACAGCCAATGCATACACACAACAAGTGTGTACTCTTCAGACATCAGTTTCAAATCGAAATAAGAATTTAAAATTAAATGAACCTAATAAGATAATACAGTACAATAAACTTATGAAATAATTTAAACACTGACTGTGGTATTAAAGTGAGAAAGCGACTCACACGCAGAGAGCAGTTGCTCCTACAAGGCAGACCAAAAACCCATGGGCCCTGGCCTGCCTTGCCAGAGCGTCCTATGAGGTGGCGGAGAGTGAGGATTAACTTACTGCACAGCAACCTGCTGGCCACCGTTACAGATGCACAGCCAACTTTTCCTCAGTGTAATGGCTGATAAAACAGGCTAATATCCTGTATGTATCTGGTCACTGATACACCGTTTGGAATCGGGTACCTTATTCGGACCAAACCCTTGTGCGATCACTTACAGTAAGAGACAGTCTGGCAGAACCCATGCAGACAGACGTTTAAAGACAGCTGCTCTTCATCTTCCTTAGCCTTCTATTTTTCCATGTTCATATTTACTGCATGCCCTTCCTCGCACTTGGTTGTTGCATAGCAATAATTCACTCAGTCAACTGTGTCAAATGCTGAATGTGGTGTCATTTAATAACCTCTGAAGTCAAATTGTGTGTGCGTGTGTGGCTAATGGATGGATGAAATTTCCCTTAACATCAGATGACTAGGCTCACAGACACCAGCTCTGTTCAAAATCTGTACTGTAGGAGAATATTGAGTCTTATTTCTCTGCTGACAAGGGAGAAGACCACAGTTGGAGTTACTATCCTTTCTACTCATTAGTGACTGAAGTAGCCAAGTAGTTTTCCAATTGGTTTGAAACATATTAACATAACATGCCGGCCTACACAGAGCATATATTTAAGATAACTTGAAGCTGAGGTTCAAAGGCTAGTACCAGTAGACTACACAACGTATAGGTCATAGCCACAAGACCCACACAACACAAGACAACACTAGTTTCACATGCTGACATGATGAGTGAATGGCTGGTGATGGCTGAGGTAAACTTAAAAGGGGGTGCATGTAAACACAGCCATCAACGTGTAAAGTAATTCTATAGGTTTGTAGTTAATTAGCTGCATTCATGAATTGTGTTTCATTATTCCCTGGAGAAAAACCTGCAACTGCAGTGGCAGTGCTCCTTCGCACATCACATACTGAACAGGTAAATTAACAAAGTAAAAATAAATACATCCTTGAAATCGCTTATTTCAGTTGTGGTGTGATTAATGGGGGTCTGAGAACCAGCTATATAGAGCTTTGTTAGGAGTTGGAGGGAGAGACTTCTACTATATGGCAAGCCATTTTAACAGTTATTTTCCAAGACGTAGTATCTATTTATTAGATACTAGTATGTATTCCATTAGTTATTAATATCTATTCCAATAGTTACTAGTATCTATTATTTAGATACTTGTATTCAAATAGATGCTAGTAACTATTCAAATAGATAAGTAATACATACTTACTAGTAATACATAGATACTAGGAAGTCTTGGAGAATACATGTTAAAGCAGCTTGTCATAGCTACTGAGGTGTAGGGTGAGGTGTATTCTCAAGTCTCAGTCGGCGGTGAGCACCAGAGGGCTAATTTAGAATGTGCCAGGTCTGAGTAATAGGATATGAGCAGAAACTTGTGATACACAACAGACACACACACACACACACACACACACACACACACGCACAGCATTTGAGTGGCGGAGGTTTAATTTGTCCCAGATGACTGACTGAATTATTACTCTACAAGGACGGGCACACAGAAAATATGATGTTTCGGAAGTGAACGGCCGAGGTACATTAAGAGCAGCATGTCGTTCAATGCCAGGTTCTCTGAGTTCGCCTGTGAAACAGACCGGCCTCTCCCTGTAAATGATGACACAATGTTTCAATGATGTGTGATCAGTGATCAGTATGTATGCTTTGTATTTAGTGGTGCTCTTTAGTAAAACAAACGCACATCGTATGTGTACAGACAATCTATCCTCTCTGTTGGCCCCATCTGAACTACTTAGGGGCAGCCACAGTGACTCTCCCCTGTTTGTGAGGGAGACCCACGTAAACATGAGAATGTGAACAGAGATGTGATCGCCACGCAGCAGGGCCAACGACCTTCTCGGTTAGTCCCCTCACTGTATCTTATACAAACACGATAATGCAATGTCAATAAGCCGCAATCATTCATTTGTTTATTGAAAAGGTTTTCAATTCAGGAAGTAATGTAGAAACAAGTCCCCATTGAAAGATTAATGGGAGCAGCTATTGATTGATTTTTACTCAGGGTGTATTGGAGGTTAGGACAGGACATGTAGTTTGATGGCTCCATACGGCACTGGTCATCAAGGCACCAGTGAGACCATGTAAAGATGAACTGTGGCTGACAATATGCTGATGTGTTTTATAGGAAGTATTTAGTGACTCTCATTGGACCATTTCAGGCCATAACAGAACAATCGCACATGCACATAAGCCCTTAACAGGCTCGTGAGCATGTTGTCCCATGTTTGTTTATTTTTTATTTGTTTTGTGGGTGATTTGTGTCATAGAGCTCATACGTATTCCTAATACTGTGTAGCTAGCACAGCAGGAGAAAGCAATAAACATTTGCTGTGATGTGTTTTTCTAGGGAAATTACAGTCTAGTAATATGCTTGCTGACTTTTCCAAGTTATTGTTTTTTTGATAATGATTCTTTCGGGGAGTATTACCGTCTGTGTCATTATCTCCTTGCAGGTTTTGTAGATATTTTTGAAGATATATTTGAAGATACTGTATATTTGAAGTATACAAATGAAATATTCTCTTTAAACCTAATACATATTTCTCCTTCAGAATCAATGTGAATAATCCACATTTTAAATACTATTTTTCAAAAAGTTCCAGAGAAGCTCCGGAGAAGAACTCATTAATCAGTGTGGCGGCTAAAGTCACGTCAAGTTAGAGTAACTTCACATGAAATGCCTTACTTGTGCGTGTGTGTGTGCGTGCGCGTGCGTGCGCGTGTGTGTGTGTGTTTAAGGTGAAGTCCATTTGGCATATTTTGGCATATATAATTTACACCTGCGTAAATTATTCAAGGGGAATGTTTCAGCATGGCGCTAGCTACCGAGCTGCCTGTTGACTACGAATGCCAGAGTTATTCAAATGATCCCCGTCACCAAATGCATCAGAGACTCGTCAGAGCAACCTGGAGGACAGAGAGGAACGTTCCTTTGTCCACGCACACTAGAAGGCTGCTCCTAGTTTGTGTGTGTGTGAGTGTCTTTTTGTGGCACACTTTGCCTATCTTCCTGCAGAGGAACCACTCTCGGCAATGCTTTCATCCTTCTCACACGCCCTCCTGTTTCATTCTGCCACCGTGTGATCCGCTCTTTTCATCCTCCCATGTGCCATGTGCTCCTATCCAGCCCTCCCTCCATCTTTCACCGCTCAGCTTTTCTTGGCTTGACGATAACATTAATATCTACCCCGAGAGTGCTGTGTGTGCGTGTGTGCGCGACCAGGCGTGTGCACGTGTAAAGGCATATTTGTCCGTGCCAGGGATTCTGACCTGTTAGAGCTGCCAGGACCAACAATCTCCACTTGAGACATATTAGCGTGGCTGCAGCCTCGAAGGAGAGGCAGTTTGTGCAGCGCAGGGCTGAATTCAGCAGAAATCATATGTTAAAACAAAAGTGTGCATATTTGTGTTGCTTCTTCTCCTATTCTTTTTTTTTTACAAACTCTGTTTTGTCTCAGTGGAGTTTGTCAAAGAACTCTGGCTGGACTTGGGCCAGCTGTAATTAGGTCTTTAATACCCAGTGCACACCCTTAGTTTTCTTAGCCTCCCCCCCGCCACACACACACATACACCGAAAGTCTCCAAGACCGTTCTTTAATTTCTCTGATCTTCCTACCAGCAATCCCTCATTCACAGCAAACTAGAAGGGAGGGGAGGTGACAGGAAGACCCCATGACAGATGACCTGCTATATATAGTTATTCTCTTGCTGCGTCTCATATTCATCATATTCTTGTGCCCCTGAGCCACTGGACACACCTTTTGGTTCAGGTCTACCGATGTTGCCTTGCTGTCTATCCAACAATGTCATTCTTCCCAGCAAACTACCCAGAAACACATAGTGTGAGTGATTTTTGTATTGTGTAATTGCGCCCTCTGGAACCCCAAATTTGTGCCACAGCATGTTGTTTAATGTGTGAAAAACAGCTGCACACAAAAAAAATCTTCATGTATCTTTGTGAGTCTATGGGGAGGAGTAGAGAGGAGTGCGAACAGTATGCACTTGTGGTGTTTCAAACCATCAATTAATTCATTGTCTTTTATCCTGTTTTTTATGTTAGATAATAATTTAATATTAAAGAACATTAATCACATTTTTAAGCAGTTTGTACCGTATCCTAAAAAAAAAATAAAATACTGAATATGCATTTTTTTCCTTGAATTTTCCATCTTGGTAGATGTTATAATAGAGCTTCATCTCTGGGTATGGTAATAGAGAGTTGTATTGTACACTCCAACACTGATCTATGGGGAGAGAGAGAGATTATTGCAGTCCCTACTGTGTTATCCTCCCCTCTTGTTGTCCACTGTTGGTATATAGTGTCATACTGCAGATTTACACTGTTCTGGCCCAGGGCGCCGATATTGTAAAGTATGGATTAGAACTACATTGAAAGACCTAGGATAATCTCTCTCTCTCTCTCTCTCTCTCTCTCTCTCTCTTTCTGTCCCTATCTTGCTTATTCCAGCTTTTATAACTTATCTTTCTCCTTGCTTTCTCCCTTATTCTATTTAGTCTTTGTTCTTCCGTCCTTTGTGCATACCAGCTTGCTGTAAATCATAGGTTTTTGACATCTATTGTAGGACATTGCTTGTGTTGAGATTGATTGTTTTATTGCAAATGCAATATAGTGGCCTTATCTTCTTTTCAGCACTAATATATCCATGTACAGTACATCATACTGAAATGTGATTCAATAGTATTGGTTTTATCACACCCTATTTCATCATGGCAGCATATGTCATGTCTTCAAATTACAAGGAACATAAGATAATTCATTTTCAATAGTTTTTCTTATCAATATTCAATGTCACAGAATTGTAGGCTCTACTGCAATAATTAATGAAAAAAAAGGTAGGCTATACAATTGTACAAATTAGTTTTAATGAGAGCATTTTTATTAAAACACAACTGTGAATGTGAAGTAGCTTGTTGCGGCCATTAAAAAGGTAAGTCCATCCATCCATCCATCATTAACCGCTTATCTGTGGTCAGGTCACAGAGAAAGCAGCTCAGGCAGAGGACCCCAAACTTCCCTTTCCTGAGCCATATTAACCAGCTTTGACTGAGGGGACCCCAAGGCATTCCCAGGCCAGTTTGAAGATATAAACTCTCCACCAAGTCCTGGGTCTTTTCTGAGGCCTCCACCCAGCTAGACGTGCCTGAAACACCTCCCTAGGGTGGCACCCAGGGAAGAGCCTTACCAGATGCCCGTACCACCTCAACTGGCTCCTTTTCATGAAAAGGAGCAGGGGCTCTACTCTGAAATCCTCACAGATGACTTTCCATCCTACCATACTTCTAAGAGAGAGGCCAGCCACTCTCCTGAGGAAACCCATTTCGGCCCCTTGTACCTGCAATCTTGTTATTTCGGTCATGACCTTCCCTGCATGACCATAGGTCAGGGTAGGAACAAAAATGTACTGGTAGATCGAGAGCTTTGGCTTCTAGCTCAGTTCTTTTCATCACAACGGTGAGCTATCTTAGCCTACATTAGATTTTAGGAATATCTCATGAACAATGCTTTTTCTAGTCAGTAAACTGGCAAGTTTCCACATATGATCTGATTTAAGATTACGTGTATAATGGAAGTAGTGTGTCTCCAATAGATAGTTGATTTTGGTGTAGGCTATGATGTTTTTTTGTTTTCTTTTACATAAGAATACAAAGGATTTCAAACATTATCACACCAATATCATTATCTGTAGTCTTTGGGGCATTAACACCATATATTCTCTATCTACTTTCACTGTACATCACATAGATTTTTTTTTCCTTTACTTTCTCTTTTCTCGCTCTCTTTCATGTTCTCTCTGGCACATCAGCATATCATCTGCATAGAACACAATTGTCTTTTTTGTATTACAGAGATGTACAGTATCACTGTCCTGTATCCTAGATGGATAGACAATTTGCACCAACATTACCAGGAGATAGGTTACTCTATAAGTTATGTTATCACATAGATACACATTATAGTCAATATAATGATAAAAACATAAGAAAATATGTCAAATGTAAAAAAGAAAGATGACATATTATAATATTATTTTTAAACGGGGTTTATGAGAGATATGAGAGAATGAAAATCAAGCAACTCATTATTTTTATGCTTAGGAGACGGAGACTTTGTACCCTTGCCGATGTTCCACTTAATTTGATTCATTAGCTCGTACAGTAGTGACGTTGTGGTCACTGCATGGAGAGAAGTGGGCCACTAGTGGAACACCACAATGTCCCGATGAAGGACACTATTGCTGTATAACCTAGATTAAACACTAAATCAATCCCTACATGTTTCCTACCATGATAGTAGCTGCTAGTTTTCCATCCCTCCAACAATATGTTATCTGGGAATTTAAACAATATGTCAATGTGTTATCACAGGCATGAATACTTTCAGATGGTGACCAAAATGCAATCTGTCTGTGTGACTTACTGTTGAGTGACTCATACGCATGCAGTATGGGAGGCTGTTTGTTGGGTGATTCTGGGCCCTATGACTTCCCATACTGTTGCGTGTACTGTATCAAATATTATGTTCAACAGTAAACTGATTCTACTGTACATAAACTGTATGTTGGAATGCCAACAACTAAATTAAGATGAAACATTGCAAATAGCATCATGGATATTTGAATTTCTAGTAGAATCACAGGATAAACTAGATCTAATGTCAATAAACATACATCTTTGTACACTGTGTCCCTGTGTTTTGCTGACAAATGTCTCAAGGAGAACAAAGGGATATGGAGTTTTCAGTGGGGATATTTTCTAGACTTAGATTAACAGTGGAGCAGTGAACTGACAAGCCATATCAAGATATCCATTAAAAGATGGCTATATTTGACTTGTGACAAATATTATAAGATCAGTTGGTGGACTGGTCTGTCCCCTCTTGAACGTTACTTTGAGTTGCGTCAGATGGCTGATGACAGTCAGGAGCTGACAGCTGTTACACTTTTATTTCCTGTTGAAAGCACCATTTTTATTAAAGAAGTGACCATTTTTGGCCTTCAGCATGTTGCAATGGGGGTGTTTCCACATGTCCAACATCATCTACCATGTATCTCCAAAAATAATTTCCCCACAGACCAATGCAATGCATTTCTGTATAGCTACTTTTACTCCGGTATTAACACTCTTGAACACCTGCAGTCATCTTCCTCAATTGTGGAGTTTGTGAACTAGATTGTGACGTTTGTGAACTACTTTCGCTACTATTTAAAAGAAGGGTCAAAAGCACGATCAATACCTCTTATTCTCGATAACACGTTATCGCCTCTGGATGAGCCCTGCCCCTGTGTGGAGGAGAGGCACTGTGACGGGCATAGAGAGACTCCATGCTTCCTATACGCTGCCAGAATTGACTTTAAACCCAACACCTCTCCCCATCTCCTCACTGCCTTGGCTATAAATCATTGTCTGGCCACAGGCCACCGGGGCGAGGGGCAAGGTGACACTACCCCCACCTGCTAGGAACGCTGCTGGGGGTTAGCATGTAGCCAGGGAAATAGACAGGGGAGAGATTTAACTTACTTAAGTAAGCAAGGAAGGACGGAAGAGAAAGCAGGCAGGAAGGGAGTGAGAGAAGGAGAGACAGGGTGTGTCTGTCTGCTAGACTGAAACAGCAGGGAGACTATAGGTATGTGAAGAAAGGCTTTAGAGTATCAACCCTATGGGTGGGGTGGCTGGCAGAAAGCCACCCCTGCCCCTAGTCACCTACAGCGACACCCAACATATTCTCCACTTTTTGTACTCTAAAGTGTGTACTTTGCATGGTAAGTATAGTGATAAGTCAAGTGATAGTGTTGTGCATTAAACATGCACTATGTACTGTAACTCCTTATATTATTTGCATTATATTTCTCTCAAGCTTGTTTATGTTCCATTTGAGACTGCAAGTCTCATTTGGCGGTCGCAAAAGCAGTTTTTTAGTCTTCAGAGGAATGACATATTTTTAGCACAAACTAATTGTCTTCATATACAGTTTTATAAACCCATTGGTATACACTATGGATGCATGATGTCTAAGCCTAAAGCCTAAATGTAGAACAGTTTTACACAAG
Source organism: Forbesichthys papilliferus (assembly GCA_025399855.1). Classification (NCBI taxonomy): domain Eukaryota; kingdom Metazoa; phylum Chordata; class Actinopteri; order Percopsiformes; family Amblyopsidae; genus Forbesichthys; species Forbesichthys papilliferus. The sequence continues at coordinate 4,792 of JAODOY010043655.1, read as the reverse complement.
GAAGTCCTCATGGATGTAGACAAAAAGATAAGAGACCCAGGTAGATGGGGGCGTGTGTGTTAGATATTTGAATTTCCGCAAGGGGATTAATAAAGTATCTATCTATCTATAGCTGGGTTTTGGCAAGGACCTCACAATATTATAACTCAGCAGACAATTTGGGTCAAAACTACTTAATACAAATATGTCCAATCCAATGTATTATAACGGTACAGCATTTTACATTGCATGCTGTGTCACTGAACACACAGAACTGAAATGTAGATGCCATAACATCATATGAAAATAAAGTGACTATTATCTTATTACAGTATAGCCTATTGTAATAAGAAGAATTAACATGCTATGGCTATTGTGAATAGGGATGTAACGCTTAACGGTTTCACGATAAAACACGTTAAAATTCCAGACGGTTTGTATTACCGTTGCAAATATGAATTTACTGCGACTATTTCTACCCCTTACCAGCGTGACAGCGTCCAACACGAACCAGTTAGCAACCTGCAAGATGCAGTGGAATGCGGGTTTGTTTTGCATCATTGAACACGTGGCGGAAGGCAGTGAGTGGCAGCGCTCCTTCGCAGACCACAGAGCGAGCAGCTCAGCAGATCCACGGATCGGCTTGCCGGTTCTGCATTGAGAAGGACAAAGGCTTCCCTCTTGAAGAAGGGTGCCTGCGAGGGCCGTGTGAGAGTGACTATCTTGTTAAATCACTGCACGCAGGGCAGACCGTACATTTTACATCTCGTGTTTTTATAGGCAATGCTAGGCTACATAGGCTACTGTAGCATACATAGGCTTACTAATAATAGAGTTTGCATAGTTTCTAACCCCGTAGGCCCAGCGCATTCAATCAATCCGACAGTGTTGTCAAAGTCAGCCTCTTCCGTCCATTAGTCACAGTTTGTTGATTCCCTGAATATGTTGTCACTTGTCTTAAAGGTCGGCAAAATATATGGAAATATATGAATGATTATACACAATTTAACTGCCCAGTGCAATTAGTAACATATTGAAATTAGTAAAAGAGATGAGGGATTGAGCAGTTGTAACATGTATTTGTGATTTAATTAGGCTTATTATGTTACCTGTATACATTAGTCTATATATGTCAGTGCCATTTTTTTTCCCCCTAAATTAAGCACATTTTAACAATACCGTGATAATAATGTTAACCATGATAAGTTTGGTCACTTTAATTGTGATATGAAATGCTCATACCGTTTCATCTCTTATTGTGAATGTGCCGAAAACCACAACATTTCAATGAACTACAATGTATTTGACACAAGACCAGTGACACTTGGAGTAACAGTCCATTTTAATAAGCCTGTAACAGCATTGGCCTCATCCATTAACTCTGAGATGTGATAGGGGGAGAATAAGGTTATGATATACTGTATAGCAGCTGCATGGGGTGCTGCTGGATCACTTAACCTGCAGGGCACTGTGTGTATTTCACACCAGGCAGAAAATCAAATGCCATTAAGTTAATCACCAACTCACGGGTAATGATCCTTGTTGATTGATCTCATTTGTACTCTGGCACAATAAAACAGCATTTCACTTGTTGCGTCATAGCTTCTCATTTCCCAAACAGTCGTAGGCCATTCACCTCTTCATGAGTGTCAATGGGCTCAGCGGTAGGTTGGGTAAAGTGCAATAATGTGTGAAAGTGAGCAGAGAGAGACTACAGTCCTGGACATCAGGCCTCATGTGTGGCAAGGGTGACGGTGAAAAGCACAGCAGGAGATAAGTGTCCAGGAAATCAACTGGTGCCACTTCCCTATGCTGCTTAAGAGACCTGTGTGAACAGATATAGCCTACTGTACTAGGCTCCGATGCTTGTGCCTTCAGAATGAAGCTAAGCTAATCATGCATCTATTAAATGCCTGTATCACAGCCTCCTCTGTGTGCGTGTGTGTGTGTGGGTGGTGTGTGTATCCTGGTTTTTCAATTGGCTCTGCTCAGATGAAAGGGTCTGGAGACGGTGGAAACAGATGAGTGGAGGGTGGTGTAAAGATGAGAACGACAGAGGGACAGTAACTTTGAATTCTGCCAGCCCCGAAACTCTATTGTTGCTTTTCTAAAGACCTTTAATCACGAACAAAGTGGCAACGCTCAAAGGAACTCCTTCAAAGAACAATATAATAATAATAATAATAATATCAATGTTCATATTAGCACTGCTGCGGTGTGCTAGGCTACTTTTGAAGCATGCTGTGATTTACAAGATCATAAATGCAAATGAGCAACTGTTTGAGGTTAATGTCTATTAGACCTTTTTTATAGCATACACACACGGTATACTCTAGTGGGAAATTCATATACTGCACTGATAATCACACAAGCGCACATGCACACGCACACACACCCCTCCCTTAGTGCAGGCATTTCTTCTGCATGGCTTGCCGTGTGGATCTATTGTCTGTCTACTAAATGAATCCGTGTATATTGTCCTATTCACACTCGCTAGCAACACTTGACTGTCCCTCCGGATAGACTGACGTCTGTGATCAAGTCGGTCATAGTGTAATCTTACACTATGACGACCACTTTTTGTTCATTATTTCTCACTGTTAACTTGTGAGCACATTCACCGTATAGTTTTGTAAGGGTAAAGTAAGGACACAACGGACTATAGCCTAATGCTTTCACCATCGCGTCACACTGCATTGTCTCTGATACACACTATAAGGGTGTTCCAGCTCAAGATGATGCCTTGTGGTTTTACTGCAGGTAGTGTCCTAACCCAGCTGTTAGGTAGCACGCGCACACGTGTGTGTGTGTGTGTGTGTGTGTGCGTGCGCGCTGATACGTTTGCATGCTCTTGCTGTGCTCAGTGTGATGTGGAGTCTAGAGGAGTCTGGCAAAATAGGTCATGCTCCTTATCAACGTGCCCACTTCACACTTGACCAGTTCTCTTTATACCACGATGGTCAACATCAAAGAAGAATCTTTGTGCAAACTCTCTTACCTATACTGTTATGGGAGTTACAGCTTTCCAGGAAATAAAAAAAAAGAACATATTCAAACTGTAATGCCCCCATCATAGTATCCAGCCAAAAATAAATCGTCCTTCATATTAAACCCGCAGGTTCTTCTTGTAATTGAGATTATCTTTAGCCTCGCCCCGCTTATTAGAGCCACCTGAATCACAGTAATGTTGTCACTAAGGTGCCTCATCAGTGACAAGCAACACTTCACATTTTGACTTAATGATTTCGTTAGAGACACCTCAAGACGGCAGAGCTATTTTTACAGAGCAACAGCTGTGGCATTTGAATGGCTGAGGAAATTGTGTCAGCGGATATTTTGAGAAACCTCACCGTGTACACACCAGGTCAGGCCAGAGCTACCACAGAGAGATAGAGAGGAAGGGAGAAGTCATTGTGAGTGGGAGAAGGGGTCGGGGGGGGGGTTGCAGGCCTGGTATCCCGGGAAGTGGTGAGAAGGTGATAGGCAGGTATTTTTCTGATAACCCCAGTGAAAGTGAGAGAAGAGATCGTATTGCCGGTGCCGTTGAATGAGCCGGCTATTCCAAGACGCGATTTACAGTTCCATCTTTGTCATGTTGAAATGCCAAGGCTGGGTCTGCCTGCCTGCCTGTCTTTCAAAGACTTCTAATTCTGACCGGTCTCCCAGACGCATCTGCATTCCACTAGATTAGTGTCTCAGGAGGTCTGAGATGTGTAGAAGGAACGTGTGTGATTGTGTGAAATGTCTATGCGCATCCTCAAATACTAAATTAATTACTAAGTAGTTATGTACAATTATATGTCCATGTGATATCTGCTTCTAATCCTGATAATTCACAGTAATTATGTTATAGCAACGTTGGAGGTCCATGTGATGTAATCTGATCTGAACATCTAATGAGCCCATAAACTATGACCATTAGCATACTAGCCACCTTCAGCATTTTGCTTCACTGACTGTGACTGGGAATTTTATCTTCCTTCCTTTTATGTTTTATACTGTTCTGGTTTCAGAAGCTTTTTTAAAGCTTCTAATAAGAATATTTCATGGACAATTTTTGAACAGCATTTGTTATCCTAATAGCATTAAAATCCCATTCACTCTAATACCAGAAAACTCATGCTGTGCCATCAGGAACGAGCAGATTTAATAAGTCTTCACCAGTGATCACCATGCTCGTTAATCAGATGAGGGTAAATCCTTAATAAATAAGGTTCATATGACACTAAATTCACACATCACCATTGATTATTACAGCTAGATTTTTCATGTTAAATATTATTTATTAATTAATAACTTAATGACTTATTAATAACTAGAATGTGTTTTACTTGTGTCAATTAGAGATTATTGAATGGAGCAAGCAGTGGTACCAAATTAATTGAGTGTGATCATTTTATGTTTCTGACATTTTACCAAGCGGGATCGCTATTATCAATCGTATTGTGCTTTACATGAATGGTTTACAGGCTGAGCTCAGGAGCGAGAGAGTGTGTTTTGTGTGTGAGTGTGTAGGCTACATGCCACCTTAAATCATGGTGATGTTCACATCAATTACAAGCTAATAGCCTTGATACTGTATTCTCAATCTGGGATGTATTCAGGTTTTCCTGGTTCTATTCATTCATTATGATTTATGACAGACGCTGAGTCTCATTAGTCTGGTTCCAAGAGAGTTCACTTCTCTTTATAGGGGTAAAAGCTCTCTCTCTCTCTCTTTCCCTGTCTCTCTCTCCCTCTCTCTCTCTCACCCACACTTGTGAACTAATAGTCAATAAGTCAGGAAAACGTACAATCATGTTTGGTCTTATTT
>JAODOY010043645.1:0-19811 GCA_025399855.1 Forbesichthys papilliferus | reverse complement strand
AAAAAAAATTAAAAAACGTATATATATAATATATAAGTTTTGTAAAATATAGCTTGGAGGATGATGTCATGCACTTTTCCATCATCTTTTCAGTTGGTCTGCTTCTCACAAACTTAGATTTGTCAGCCAACTCTGTGGTGAACGTGTGATGCATAGACCCCTGTGAGCTTGACAGCATTTTCCGAAACTGAGAAGTAGATTGTCATTGGCTGTTAGCATGGTCACTCACGAAGCCTGTAGGTGAAATTCCGTTGCGACGCTTGTGCAGTAGCCTGCTTTATTTACTTATTTCAGTACATTTATTTTTAGCACTGAAGGTAGCCTACTTATCCAACAGAACAATCCCTAAAAACAGCCAGTCATGTTGGTAAATTCCTCTATAAATGTAACGTCAGACGTCACATGTTGTGCATGTCAATCAAAATACCTTTCCTATCAAACCGGCAGATCTAGATGCGGTTAGCCAGTGCTGTATTGCAGACTGTGCATAAGGAAAGGCTTGCTCTGCGAGACTAGGATAGGGGGTGACTGTAAGAAGGAGGGGGTTGCTTTAACCCCCCCCAAATCCCCACCTTTGACTTTGATGCCCAGCTTGGTGAGGGCCTCCTCCACGCTCAGGCTCTCTCTCTTCCTCATGAAGCCATTGTCGATGTGAACAGCTATCACTTGGTCCTGGTTCAGAGCCTTGTTGAGGAGGGCTGTGCACACTGTAGAGTCGACCCCACCGCTCAGCAGCACCTAAGGGTGTAAAACAGTCACGTTCATTTTAAATGGGGACAGTGGCAGGGTGGATGTGGTCGTTGGGATATAGCACAGGCATTATGCAGTAGGTCAAGTTTCCTTGACCGGGATTCCTAACCGCCACGCACTCACTTTAAGGCGGTTTGGATCAAAGGACCTGTGTGTGTGTGTGTGTGTGTGCGTGCGCGTGTGCGTGCGCGTGTGTGTGTGTGTGCGTGTAATTATTGTATTCAAACAACTGATTTGTTTTACGCATTCAGCACAACATTTCTAGATATGTCAAGAAGTGCACCATGTTCACACCAATTATTGTATTAATAGATTACTTTGTCGGCAGTGCCATCTGCCACCTTGTTTAAACTTTGCTTCTGAATGGAGGAGTGGAATCAGGCTTAAAATATACTGATTTGCAGTAAAAAAAAGATTATTGTAGGATTGTTTGACATAAATGTATGATTTTGATGATCTGTAAAAGATCGACTTTGTTTCTATGCATAATGTACAGATTTAAGGTGTTATCTTACTGTCATAGCTTTACATGCCATTTCTGAGCCCTCCGATGGCTGGGCTTGTTAAAATTTCAGGCCACTATAATATAACACATCACCTTCATTAGAACAAAAAAAGAACGATTTCTGCCTGAAGCCGATGTGTGTCCCTTCTTCTTGAGCCTCCCCCGAGAGGAAGCCCAGTTTGCATGAGCACAGGGAGCAAACCACGTCTTTAGAGCTGATGAAACAGCATTGCTTTGAGAGTTTAATTGGCAGAGCCGCCGGGATCTGGATCCATTTTCTTACCGTTAAATTGTAGCTCCACACGTTACGGTCTTCAAAACACGGATGTTATCTTCCACGCAAGGACTTACAATAATGAGAGATTACACATACATATTCCACAGCTCTCCTCACCAGCACTTTGGACTTGTCTACTTTCTGTCTGATCTCAGCGATGCAGGACTGCTGGCGGTTCTGTACGGTGAAGTTACTGGTGCACCCGGCAATCTCAAACAGAAAGTTGCGCAGCATGCTCATGCCATTTTCTGTCAGGTCTACTTCTGGGTGAAACTGTGTCCCGTAAAGCTTCTTCTGTTCATTGGCAATACCTGGCAAGAGTAGAAGGACAGCAGAGCAAGGCACTTTTAACATTGGCAGTATTACTTTGGAAACTCCTATGAAGGACAAACAAGAAACTAGTGTAGAGATGTAAATCCAACCATAAGACCAATGCAGGTTCAGAGTGGCAGGGCCCACTGGGCTACTTACCAGCAACAATGTTCCCTGACTGGGCCACCACCTTGAAGCCATCAGCAACCTTGTCAACACTATCTCCATGTGTCAATAGCACCAGCTCCTCCTTCTGAAGGCCTCTGGTAGAACACATTTACAATAGACATGTATGTACCTGTATTCGAGTGGTGGCTGTGTAGGGAAAGTTGACATATGCTACCAATTCTACATAGTAAAGCCTATAGTTGGGTTTTATGCATGTTGTGCATATGTTAGTTGGGTCATTTCTGTTATGCGGTAACATTTTGGCCTCATAACGGGGGCGGAGATAAAGTTGAGCTTTTTCAGGTTTTTAGCATTTTATCAGAATAGAGACATGTTTAACTGTCAGGATAATACATTGGTCAAGATCAGGCAGTCAAATAAAGGTTATGGGATTAGTGTTCAGATGGTTTAGTTTGATATTATTCAATGTTAGGGACATTTACATAGTTATCACAGAATGTTAATGTAAATGTTTAACGATATTAATATTTTCTTAGATACAATGTGTCCCTTATTCCATTGTATAAATATGAACAAACATTTAGATAGTACATTTAGATAGTACAATGTGTTGTCATATTCCACCTGGTTAGGTTTATAGTCCAGGGAGAAAACATTGAGCTAAGTTAGCCACAGCTCTGTGAGTGATCTAGATTTAATTTAACCTGACATGCTAGAGGAATTGTTGTCCATCTGGGGAGCCATACTATGAAACTTTTTGAATGGCAGGTACTTCAAAAAAAATACTGGCAGTTGATTGGATGAACTATCTGGTTGTTTTCACTGTCGGCAAACCTAAACCATGCCCGTGTAGCTATATAAATATGGGTGAAAGTCTACTATGTGCCTTATAATTCTACCATAACAATGTCAATTCCTGAATATGGATCTCAATGGAATTGTAGTCTTAATTTTTAAGAAGGCGAAACTACAAATTAACAGTATAACATAATTTTAGAGTTATGAAAATGTTAATGAATAAATAGTTTTCCATGGTTTGAATGAATGTTTAGAGATTGCTTTATAGTAGTCTATATAACAATTAAAAATACTCAAAATTCTATATTTTGAGTATTATAATTTGATGGCTTACAGTTATTGTGGAAGTTGATTATTTTTCAATGGGGGCATGCTATTTGTATGTGTATTATTCTATTTAAATGTAATAAAGAAGGTCTAAATCTAGAATTAATGCCATTTGTAAGAAACATTTGACACATTTTAAAATACAAATATAAAGAAGTAATTAAAATCGGTAAAGAAATGTGACTACATAACAGGAATGAGTTATCAGAGCAACAGTAAAGAATGCAGGCAGATTTTTGAGTTTTACCTGTGGTCAAAACTTATATTGTAAACAAGACTAAGTATAGGGTGTAACTTCTCATTCTCTCACTTGTATATTCCTCTTTCTTGCTCTCCAGTTTGCTTCTCTAGCCTATCAGCTACTGAGGAAAAAATCCAATGCTAACCTATAACTTGAGCTGTCAATATAGCTGTCAATATAACTTGAGCTGTAGAGTGTCCACTGCATTATGTCACTTTACATTAACAAGATGTATTAATAAAAATAAACAAATGTAGAAATTACCTGAACAGAGAGCAAGTATTGTCCAATCCAATATTAAACACTCCATCTTCCCTCACACTCTTTTTATGTACCGTGCCACCAAAAACCTTATTCATCATCTGTAACAGACAGAATAATTCACACACACACACAGACACCAAATCGGTATTGGCATTTAGCTTTCAGTACAAACTAGTTGTGAATGTTAGGAAACAACCTCAAATATCAGAAGCTTGACAAAAACGATTACGGTTAGCCAGATGGCCACCTAGCTGTAGCTAGCAGTTTGTATCACAGGATGTACCTGCATGCCATAGCAGATTCCTAAAACAGGTTTTCCAATGGTGAAAATAGCCGGGTCAAACCACGGTGCATCTTCTGCATACACAGAGGCAGGACCACCTGAAATGATGATTGCCCTAGGAGAAAAGATCAACAAGAACAACTTCAATTGTGTTCAACAGGCCCGTTAGTCATAACACTGTATCACATTATTACGTAATGTCACAACAACTGTGTACATATTTGTGCATTAAAATGATACAGAACACAGGCTTATTAGAAAAATATGATGCCTGCATAATAATATATAACTGAAAAAAAGAAAGAAATTGAATTAGCTAAACTATTTGTATTCAAAATTACCTGGCAATCAAGAAAAGAGATCAAGACACCCTTACCTGAAACCCTGTTCTCTTATGGCAAAAGCAGGGGTCTCTAATGGGAGGATCTCAGAGCGTACAAACAGCTCTCTCACTCGTCTGTCAATCACCTTCCCATACTGGGCTCCTGCATCCAGAATCACCACAGCTCCCTCACATGACCCATTCTGCTCTGTGCTGCTGATCTCCAGCTAAGGGACACACACACACAATGCATTTATTATGCACGATTCATTTAAGTAGATTCTAGTGGTTATGATGAGCTGTGGGAGGATTATTATTCCTGAAAGATACAAACAATTCAAGACAAGCAACAGCCATCATAACATTATTAAGATGATGATCCATCTTAATCTCAATCATGCACACCAACTGTATGTCTAATATGTGTTGTACTATAGAGAGGGCTGTTTCATAAAATAACTGGACTTCTTAACAATTCCAATGATCCATTCGGACTCGGTGGCTGCTGTCCTATCAATGGGTAGTGTCTGTGGACCTAACTAAATTATAAACATGTGAGCTCCAGCACACTCATGTAAAAGCTGATGCTTGCAGTCAGTCACACACAAATCACAACAGTCACACACACACCACAAATCACAAGATCTACAAATAGGTGAGCTACGGTTGATGCTTGTGTATTATACTCGGCCTGTGTCTATTACCTTTTCCATCAGTCAATGTTATTAGCTTAACAGAATCAGACATACAAAATGTAAATCATATAGTGTAACGAAGGCCAACCATCTATCAATAACAAAAACAGTGGATAGTAGCAGCGAAGAGAGATAGCAACTTGGCCCACGTGGTTTGTCTACTACACTTCTGCCGTGGGAGCACCTTAAACATCTTGCACCACCAAACATGTCAGTTTAGGTATTTGATTTGTGTTTCCGATTCGTATGAAATTGGCGTTTGGGAGTTGCTCATAAAAACAAAAGGACGCACAATGCCCCGTTATAGATGCAATACAAACTTAAACACAATAGCCGGTTACGTAGGTGCGTAGTTGTTATACTGGTAGCATGTTGACTATCAACAGTAGCTAACGGTGTTAGCTAGTATCTGACAGCAGTTTTCAAACACTGAACTCAATAAACTGCGTGGGAATTTCTTAAATGAACGTAAGAAAGAACATAAACCATTGTACCGTACAAGCCAACACTGGCTGATAAACGATCAGCGGAGCTAACTAGTTCAGGGTTAATAGACAGACGGGGGTGAGAATTAGCTTGCTAGCTCTCTGTACTGCGATCAGCTGGCTGTTAGCACTGCCATGCTAAAGCCCACGCGGTGGTCCGAGGCAGTGGCTTGACCAGTACGTTACAAATATTTAATGTCCGAAGACCTGCAAGCTTCAGTATATGGCTGTAGCTGGTACACATGGTGCCAGACTACCCGCCGTGGGCAACACGGTTTGTGGGACATTGCAACAGGCATGTACGAAACTCCTCATCGGTGGTGGTACATGCATTGCAACTTTCGCTCACATACACACAGGCCATAATTAACCTGGGACTACAGCAGCACTAAAGTCCTGACGTTAAGTCACTCTACAATTGGCATCACCACCATCATCACCACAGCGTAGACGTCGTACAACGCAGAGAATGGAGGAAAGCACAGTGAGAACGCCGGAGCTTCACCACTGACCTTGCTATCTCCGTTGCACATAGCCATGGATGTGTGTTCTGTTGTGGAATGAGCTTTCCTGTTCGCTTTAGTGTCCGCGATCTCAGCTCAGAGAGATAGAGGAGCTAGAGACTCAGCTCCAGTCAGCGCGCCTACCGTACTGTCTCAAATTGAGATTCGAGTGACGGTCTGGCTTCTGCTGCTAACAACACTGCCGACGTCTGTCACAATATTCTCTAGCTATGAGATCAACTTTTACGTGGGTAAACTGAATACGCATAGTAAATGTATTTCAATTTCATGGGCGGAGCAAAAAGTGAAAGAGGAGGGATATTACCTAAAATAGAAACCAAAACAAAATACACAGAATTTTAGAAATGGTTAATTCGTGTTAAAAAAAGAAAAGCTAAGTATTGTATTGACCTTATGCAGGCTAATATAAATATTGATTTGAATTGTAGGCCTACATGACTCAAGTTTTGAAACATTATTACATATAATAATATATAATAAATAAATAAAACTAGCCATATGTAATGTCAATTGTCTGATACCTGATACCTAAAAACAATGTCTAGATGTAATATTTAAAAAACGACAGCGTGTCTGTTTATGTGGATTGTGTAATGCAGGTCTACTATGTAAGAATGAGACCTTATCAGCCTACATGTAACTGTAACACTACTCCAAACTGTACAGAACATATGCGAGATGGTCTCAAGTCAAGTAAACGACAATCATTATTTAGTTTGCAAACCAATTTAAGTAAATTACTATATTTTTAAATTATTGATTAATAAACCTGATGTGATAGCACTGCTATACCACACCAACAGAGCCTGGTAAAAATGCAACTAGAACATGGGGTAAATACTGATTTCTCACATTCTAAATACCTTACACAAAAGTCAGAAGTATAATAATAATAATAATAATACAATAGTAATGCTTTTGCTGGAATCATTAAAATGTAGTCCTGCCAGATTAATTGAGATGAGAAGAGAGGAGGAAAGGAGGAACTTGAAACAAAAATATAGATATTCTTAAATACTGTAAATTCTAATATTATTTCTCTCTCTCTCTCTCTCTCTCTCTCTCTCTCTCTCTCTCTCTCTCTCTCTCATGCCTTTAAAGACTTCAAAGAGTTTATTTGTGGTCAAGTGTAACAGGAGCGAAATGAGTAGCAGGTAACGCATGCCTTACCTCATGTAACCCACCCCATTACACCTGCATTTCATATGGCTTCATAAATATTGTCTGGGCAGTGAGTTATGTAATCCCTGTGGTGCTAAGGAATTTCACAGCAAATATATACATTTCACAAGTAAAATAAAGGTCAAGATTATACAAGATTATACGAAATAATGTGTTTTTTTACACACCCACAGATGCACACACTCAAACACACGCATGTTAACATGCAACCTTAACATATCACATGCTGGTTTTCATAAATGTGTGATCACATGCCATCTGTGTGGAGATAACCAGTGTCACATGTCACTTACAGCAATTAGACAGCAGAGCATACAGCAATTCATTACATTCTAATACTCAACAGCAGTAAATTGTATATCCTGTTTTTTGTTTTTATATTTTTTGTTTATTTATTAGCAAATAGTTTGTTTCTTTGGAAGAATAGTATGTAATATACTGCATGTTTGCTATGAACTACTGCAGCATGAATCCTCATTCATTAAAAAAATAAAATATAAATATAAAATATAAGAAAGAACAAAACCACTGAAAAAAAGTGTAATGTAAATATTGAAAAAAAACAACCTGCAAATACTACCACCTCAATCATAACACATGTATGTAATGATGATGCCTGTGTATTTCAGTAAAGTAATAATACAAATAATACAAATTATGAATATTATTTGTATAGCATTTTTAGAAAAATAAAAGTTTACAAAGCGCTTTTCGTGGCATAAAATAATATGCCATAAAATGCGATAATTTATGCGACGCATAAATACTAATTCAATATTTATTTACAACAATATATAACATACAATTATAAAACAGATACATCAAATAGAGATGGGTAAAACCATAACAGCAAATAACAGATTAAAGTGGACAAATGTAAACACTACTGAGACCATTCTGTAGGTCTATTTCTTTAACGTTTTGACACGTCAGCTGAAGATACCGGGCACATTTACGCGTTGCACGTGCTGCACTTCCTTCACCGTTGTTTCTTCCATACATCATCATTGCTTCTCTATGTGGAAAACAAACGGTAAGATATTTACCTTCTCATTTGCTTGATTTAATAAACAGTAAATAGTAATGGAGAGTGAGAATATACACGAGGTTTCGTTTATTTGTGATAGTTAATTGAAATATATCTGTGTTCATTCGCTATTTTATCTGGCATGATGCAAATGTTTTGTATAATCACCACCAGTTATGCGTAATGTAGCCTTACACTGTACGCAGACTGTCGAAACATAAGTTTAACGTGGCTTACGACTTAATGTTAACTGTTTTGAATGCCGTGGAAAACCTACATATGTATTCCACTTTAAACGTTGTGTATAATGTTATGCCGTGAAGCTAGGTATTTATAGAAACGTGACAGCTAATATCTAGCCTGGCACAACTCTATTGCATTGCTAGGGTTACCTTACCACCCTGTCATTAAATTATTTTCCCGAGTTGGTCAGCGGGACAAGGAGCTTGCTACCAGCTGTCTTTTTGTAAACAATATTTCAAAATTCCTAACAACCTCAGGTAGCCTAATGCTTGTCAGACGAATGCAGTGCAGCTAGCCACTAACAAATGTTGCATTGCATATGTCTGTATCCCTGTTCTCTCTAATTCCCTAATCAGACTTGAAGGGGGCACAGCTGGTTTGATGCCCGTTGCTCCATCATGGAGCTATCAGACTTAATAACACACACAAACAGGCGACAGAGGAGAACAGCAGGTGCCCTCCAAGAAACTGAGAGCATGTGGGACGATGAGAGGGAACATATTATATCTTCCACACCAGAAGAAGAAGAGGCAGAGGGTCTTATGCAGAAATCAGACTCTGAGGACAACGGACTTCTTCGAGTCAGGCCAGGAGTGCGTGGCGAGTTAGCGAATGTCTTGCTGCTTCTCTTCCTCTATGTGCTTCAGGGAATTCCTCTGGGACTGGCTGGCAGTATCCCTCTGATTTTGCAGAGTAAGAACGTCAGCTACACAGACCAGGCCTTCTTCAGTTTTGTTTTCTGGCCCTTTAGTCTCAAGTTATTGTGGGCGCCACTGGTAGATGCCGTCTACCTCAGCAAGTTTGGCAGGAGGTAAGATGGATTGATACTGGTTGAGTTTGTTTCCCTCCAAGGTGTTGTTTGATGTAAATTAAATGCTGACAGTTACTATTTAGTTGACTTTAAAGTCAAACTGTAAAATTGGCACACATAAACATAAAAGCAAAGATACTGGAATAATAAGATAAGGTAAAGGTCCGTTTATTGTCACATACATGTAGCGAAATTCATCCCCTGCATTTATCCCATCCCTCAAGGGAGTAGTGGGCAGCTGCTGTGCAGCGCCCGGGGACCCCCCCCCTTTCCTTACAAAAATCTAACTTGGAAGTGCAGTCTGTTAAACCTTCTGTTATTCAAGCCTCGCTGATATAAGGTTTCTTATTCAAAGCAAAACAGACAATTCACTATTGTGTCCTTTATTATTATGTTATTTGCTCACATTCATTGCTTTAAGAGCCAAACTCTTTTCCCCCTCTAGGAAGTCATGGCTGGTACCCACCCAGTACCTACTAGGCCTTTTTATGCTCTACCTTTCTCTAACGGTTGACTCAATGCTTCAGACTGAAGGGAGTCACGGCCCTGACATTATCACACTTACTGCAGTCTTCTTTATGCTGTCTTTCCTGGCAGCCACGCAGGTAGGTCCTCCGTTAGCCTGGCAGGCATGAACAATGCAAACATTTCCACACATACATTCAGGGATGTTAAACAGGTTTTTGTTTTATTTGCATAGCATTCTTTTGTGTGCATGTATGTATGCATGTGCACACTTTGTACAATGACGGTATACACGACGGCACATTATAAAATGTCATACAATATAATTGAATGCAGTACATATAGGATTGCGTATGCTTGCCTCTGTCTCTATTGTAACCAATGGCTAACGAGGACTCAAATCCTCCCCTCCTCCAAGGACATTGCTGTGGACGGCTGGGCCCTGACTATGTTGTCCAGAGAGAATGTGGGATATGCGTCTACATGCAACTCGGTAGGCCAGACGGCTGGGTACTTCCTGGGAAATGTCCTCTTCCTGGCTCTGGAGTCAGCAGACTTCTGCAACAAATACCTCAGAACGAACCCCAAAGAGAGTGGCATTGTCACCCTCTCAGGTACAGTGTACTACCCACTGAGACATACTGGTACCTGCCGACACGCGCGCACATACGTAGTGATTCACAGCAGCCCGGACTGAAAATGACACCAGAACGTCGTCGCTTGTTTGTTCCCACAGACTTCCTGTTTTTCTGGGGCGTCGTGTTCCTCGTGTCCACCACGGTGGTGGCTATCTTTAAAAGGGAGAATGAGAGAGGCCCAAGGAAGAGGCGAGTGCAGAAAGAGACGCAGGGTGTAATGGAAACCTACAAACTGCTGATCTCCATCGTCAAGCTGCCAGCCGTGTTCACGTTCTGCAGCCTGCTTCTCACTGCGAAGGTAAACCCTGCCGCTGCCATTCAGACATTGAGTTCTTGACGTCGTGTGAGATGCTCAGCAACATGTGGATGTCCCAGGTTGGCTTCTCTGCAGCAGATGCGGTGACTGGCCTGAAACTGGTGGAGGCAGGTGTACCTAAAGAACAGCTGGCGTTGTTGGCAGTGCCCATGGTGCCGCTGCAAATCCTCCTGCCTCTGATTATCAGCAAGTACACAGCTGGGCCCAAACCTCTGGACCTTTGGATCAAGGCCTTTCCCTTTAGGTGCAGTAGTGACCTAACACGCTTGACGGAAGTGTTTCATGCGTATTCACCGACATTGTAATAAAGCATGTTCTGCTCAACGGTTGCAGGTTACTGATAGGCCTGGAGTTTGCTCTGCTGGTGTGGTGGACCCCTAGTGTGAAACAGGACGGAGGTTTCCCTCTGTACTACTATGCTGTAGTGTTGCTGAGCTATGCACTACACCAGGTTTGAACCCTCTTTTCTTTGTGTCTTATATTATGTGAGATCAGGATGCTCCATGCATGCTCTTGTTAGCCTGCTCCAGTGATATTGGCCAATAATATAATTAGGTGGATTATCTTTCTAATATCTGCCAAAAACAATTATTTTCCCTACTCAACATCACGCACTTCACATTTCTACCTCTAGATGTCACTGTACAATATTAAAATATACAATATAGAATTGCGTATTCTCTTGTCTGTTTATACCTCACTTTTGAGGATTTTATCATGTAGCCTAAACATTGTATTTGCTTCAAATATCAACTTCTAATTAATTTGACTTATTTCTAGTCAGTATTTAGTTTGTGTCCAGGGCCCTCATTTATAAAGATTGTTACGCACAAAAACGTTGCGTAACTGGGGTGAAATGTGCGTACACATTATCTTTCACCGCAAACGTCGGGATTTATAGAAAAATTCTATGAGGGGGAAAAAGATGCTCAGTTCTACTGATCCTTTCACCTGTGCGTAGAGCTAACGCAAACGTCTTAAGACACGCATATCAGTGACGCCCAATTGTGAGATAACGTAATAAAGCCCTTTCCCAGATTAAAAAACTAAAATGCACATCATCACAGGGACATCGCCAGGCCAAAAATATGAATCTCCCCAGCCCAAATAAATCTTATCAGAGCTCGTGCATGCGTTCTTTTCACATTTTGGCTGATAGGTAGTCTAATAATTTGGCCAGCAATGAGTCAATAAAAATGCTTTATTGAAAAGTTTCAAGTCAGTCTCTTTTCAGCTCAAGGAAAAATTTTGGGCAAATTACTTTAGTAAACAACTTTCTCAAAAGTATTCCCCTTGCCCAGAATAATCCCTTGTTCAGTCTATGATTTGTTATATTTAAATTGCTTAATTATGTTTTACCTTTTAATGTCAGCTTTGGTAGTTTCAGTGTGTTTATGTACAGTAATTATATTATTGTTTGTGCATTGATTGTGATTGTATTTATAGGACAGATTTTAAACATCTAGCGACTACTTTTTAAACATAATACCTCGATCCACTTCTATTTTTACGTTGTGAAAGTTGGGATTGTCACAACAATGCTTTTGGCATAGTTTTATATCGGGATCTTTTTATTTTCACTTTGGAAACAGTTCTCAATGTAGAGCCAACACTGTTGATTGCTGCCGACAAATATAATGTTGCCATTATAGTGAGCGAGGTTCCCAAACAGTAGGCTGCCTATATGCTCAACCTTGGTGGGGAGCACCTTGATCTCTCTCTAAATTTCTCTGTAAATGATAGGCCAACAAAGCTCCTTTAAACTTTTGCATATTCATGTGCTATTTATCATTGCCCATTAATGCTATTGTGGGACGACAGTGGGAGGCACATTTCAAAGCAGGTTGATATTTATAACGAGCCTACTGCATACAAATGTGCAACGCGTGGTTTTATAAATCTGAAATCTTTTGTGCGTATGCAGGTTTGGGTGTACGCAATGTTTTAGGACGGAATCTATGCAGAGTTTAATGAATGAAAACACAAACACAGTGAACTAAAAGAAAATGTTACACACTGGAAAAATGTGAACATGGTATTTTGTGTCATGTGTCCAATGTCATTCCTGTTCACATTTACCATACATTTGCCCCCAGGTGGCGCTGTACAGCATGTATGTGTCCTCTATGGCGTTCAATGCCAAAGTAAGTGACCCACTGATCGGCGGGACCTACATGACCCTGCTGAACACGGTCACTAACCTGGGGGGAAATTGGCCCTCCACTGTTGCTCTTTGGATCGTAGATCCACTCACACATAAGGAATGCCAAGGAGCTGTCGGGCCAGGCTGTGCTTCGCCAGAAGAAGCAGCGGTATGTGTGCGTTTGTGTGTGTGTGCAATGTGCATACATACTCACAGGGGATGGAAATAAAACATGAATGTCTCTCCTTGCCACCATTCCCTTCTCCAGCTGTGCGTTGGCGAGGGGGGAGTTTGTGTGACAATACTGGATGGCTTCTACGTGGAGTCCGTCGTGTGCGCTGTGATTGGCTTAGCCTGGTGGATGTGGCTAGGTAAGAAGATGAGGCGACTGCAGGACCAGAGCCCGTCTGCCTGGAGGTGTATCGGCCACCAATGACGACCCTGTCATAGGAAAAGCATCGTTTTATTACAGGTTGGACATCATATTATCCAACTGCAGATAGTGACGGGAGCACTCACTTTCACTCTTGATTTGAACCGCATGGACTTTTTAAGTAATATTCTCCTGCCTCAGCCTATGTGTGCACGAACATATAGTCCTTCTCATAATCACTCAAACAATGCCCCTGTGCAAACCAAGTGCCATATAGGCTAGTTATTTATATATACTACTAGCCTAGCCAAATAGGCTAGTTGTTTATACATGGGCATTGGCTTTTTGTCTTCTTAAAACATTGCTGTTTATTAAAATAGCATAGCAAACTGTCAAATGGTATTTACAAATATGCCTTATGTGTGTGGAATACCATATTTGGAAGTTTGCTACATTGGGTATGTACAGACAGGGATTGTGTACTTTTTTCTCTTCATAAATTGTCAGCAAAACCTTTATTACCAAAGCTTACAATGTTTCTCTTGCATTGGGCACAATGGCAGAACGGCGGAATAGCTCTTACCTAAGTCATAGAACTTCATCCAAAAAAAGTCAGAAACGTACTGTTGCTTTGTTTAGGCTACATTATTATTATTATTATTATTATGATAAACAAAGATTCTACTTGGTATTTCCTTTGAGTTATGCGGACTATAAGAAAATTTGACACAAGCCTTATTTGTTATAAAGTTTTCATTTAAATGTATGCAATCAGAAGTGTTTCAAAAAAGGATTTGAATATGTTACTCTATGGTTCACAAGTTTGCCTGCCAATACTATCTGAACTGTTCTCATTCAGTTGAACACGTAGTGTACAGTACTGCTAATCAAATGAGACAAAAGGCACTTCCCTAAACAATTTCCCTTATTTGACTCAGGCCCGAACTGAAGCTGAGCTTTGCTGCTTTTCCCTCAGCTTATTTGTGCCTTGTTTTACCATTTAAAAGGATTTTTGTTTAACTATATGAAGACATTTAGCAACACAAATAGTTTATCATCACGTATTCATCACTGTACCAGTAATCATTAGATTCTGGGCTTGTTTAAAATAGAGAATTTTTATTTTATTTTCTGGCTAATATTTTTCATTATAATTTTACAAAGCTGAGCAAACATTCCTTAAATATTAGAATTTGCACTGTTGTGATAATTGGTTATTACGTCATTTACACAATGATTGTCTTTGCACACTAAACAACATTGCTAGTTTTTGTGGATCTGGTGTAAAGAATATTGGAGGGTGAATCGGCACCAAATCATAACTTTGAGCTGTAAATATTGGTTATTCACTTCTATGAAGTAAATACTGTAGTTAATACCAGCATCAAAGTCCTGCATTCAGTGCAGAACAAGGTTGTGCTGCCCTCTTTGTGGTGCAAGCTTCAACCTTTCCACCCTTTACTGTGAATTCACAATATGTATGTCCTTAAATTTGCTGTTTTGTGCAACTTATTCCCCCCCCCCCCATTTATAGTACCAGACACTTAATTGGTATTGTCTGAAAACAGCATGCTTCATTTTAAAAGTCTGAAGCTTTTCAGAATGCAGTATAGTATACAATGGTGTGCAATCACAAGCCATGTAAGGGACCTCTTGAGTTAATTTACGACAAAGACCGTTACCATTTGCTCATGAGACACCATATTTTGCGTATAAAATATAATTCAAAATGTAGCATTGTGAATTTCTCAACCAACCCTTAAAAGTACAATATCAGACAGTGCAGCTTTTAACCCTATTTAGAATATGGTATTGTTTTAATTATGGCATTTGGTGCTAATATGCGTTCTATAAATAGAAATATCCCATATATCTATTACTGTTAAACTTTGCTCATACTTTCTAGACTAGAATTTTTTATTTTTTTTTCATTTTGTAGCATGTTGAAAGCAAGGCCATCATGTCCTCTTGGGAGGACCTACTCAGCCATGTTTTTCAACCTTCATAATTTTCCACATACAATTGTCATTTACATGAACAATACTGTGTGTTTGTGCTGGGTTCAGTTCAAATAGTTCACTGTATTCCTGTTAATGAGTTTGTCTATTATGGAGACTAATATAATTTTTCTGTTGTACTGGATGTGGTTGGATGATAATTTAGTTACCATGAGATCCGAACACAAGCCCCTATACCGCACCATTGGTAAGACACTCAATATTAGCTGTGTATAACATGTTACATACACCGATGTAAAAGTATTTTCTCAGAAATCAAAAATCACAAGTAATCTTTTTCTCTAGGACTATGCCGGTAGAAATCACTGGAAACATGACTTGTTTGACTTGCACATCCAAGGCAAAAACCTTGCTATTACTGTACTTCTGTATACTGCAATTTTATTTTAGACAAATTGGCCTTCCATGGTGATCGGCTGCAGTACATAATTGAACACATTATATACTGCAGTCTCTTAATGTACTGTGCTTGTTTCTTTATTTCCTGTTATGATGAAGGTTTAAATTTGTGACTTTCCTAAGAACTCACTTTACCTTAGTATCCAATGCTAAATTTGATTGTAGCTTGGTGGATAACTGACCATTTATTTTAACAGAAGCATTGTTTCTCTGGCATCAGCAAATGTTTTGACCCTGTTGATTTATTTTTTATATAGTAAAATCCCACATTACAGGGTACATCAAAATGTAAATAAGACAATTTTATAATGGCATTCATAGAATGCAATATTTAAATGTGAAGAGAATCATTAAAGTAAAAATGAACAAAATCAGTTGTCTGAAAATAATTGTATACTACTTTGTGATACTACCCCAATGGTTTGGTGAATGTTAACATTCATCACCATACTAGCAGGATGCCAGTGCCACCAATGCGGTTAGGAGCATTAGCATTGTGTGGGCACAAAGCAGCACATTTTAAGTTGGTACTGTGCTGAGGGAATCTAACATCAAACCAGTTCAATCAAGTCACTCACAACCAACATCAATTGTATGAATAATAAAAATGACCTTTTGTTTATTAATGTTCTTATTTATCAATAGATTCATAGCATTTAATGTATTCATTTTTGTAAAAGTTCCTAAAACAAAGCTTGTTCATCAGAATAGCTGCTAATAAAAGCAGCCTTCAATTTATTTTTGTCATGTCAGATCTTCTGATTTTGTTAACTAGGAAGCATTTATTTCAAGAAATGTCAATCTCCCAACCATTAAACGGAAGCAAATTCCTTGTCTGCTTCTATTTAAAACAGCACAAAGCACTTTGGGTTGCAAGTGATCAGTCATTTAGTGTGTGATACCTTATCTTCATGGCATGACACTGTCATACAAAAGGCTGCAGATATCAACATGTCCAGTCTTAATAGGGCCCGGTTCAGCAGGGGGTCAAGGACCATAAGACAAGGGTCGCAGAGAACCCAAGGTGATGGAGGAGCATACTAGACTGGAGTTCCAGCCCCCACCTACACATGCATGTGCACACGCACAAACACACCAACTTCAGGTAGCTCAAGTATAGGTGTGTTACATTTAAACTGAATTGTCCCTAGCGTTCATTCGTTTCCCGCCCCCCCCTTAAAAAGAATATCAGAACGTTGAGAAAGAAACTCTACAGATGCGCAGCAGGTCATAGGTTCATCCGTAGATGCTCCGGCCTCTTAGCCATGACAGGGTAGGCCTGCTGCTTCATCTGAGCCATGTTGGCTCCAGCTGGCTGGCGGATGGGCAGCGGGGCCGACGCCTCAGAGCTTGCAGTGATGTCCATCTTCTCTGGGGTCGACACCTCCATGGCCTGCTCCTGGGGAGACTGTAGCATGCCAGGGCCTCCGCCCGCAACCCGGGAGCTTCGAGACCAGCACTCCCCACCTGGGAACTTGACTGGACTGGAGAATGAACAAGGGTTGGGAAGTGTTCTTAGTAATGCACATAACATGTTATTAGCTTAGATTCAGATTGAATGAATATGGATTTCAACAACTAGTTAGAGATATTACTGTACTTTATGTTAACTTGCCATGATTTAATGGAGCAAGACATGGTTACAAGATCAGCATTGACGCATAAGGCTGTGTATTTACTAGAATCCTGCAATACGATATATTGCGATACTGCAAGCAAGGTGATACATTGCAATTTGTGGAAAATGTATGTGTGGCGCCACTGCAAAAAAATTAACAATTATGTAAAAATGCACAGGGACTGCAGATGGAAATTAGCTTTAAGCTTATTCTTGTAACAAGCAGAAGTTAATGTATTTTGCACATGGTCCCTTTTACAAATAGTTTAATTTATCTTTTTTTAAATTGATAGTGTTTTAGAGAATCAATACAGTATTGCGCAACGTAATATTGCAATACTTAGATGTATCAATATTTTCTTACGCCCCTAATACCCAGATAAAGTTTAGGTTGATCTTACAAAAGACACAGTTCCATTGTAATGGCAGAACCCCTTGAAGCACCGGTTTCAGCCACTGCTCACTTTCTCGGTTGAAATAACTATAACTAGGCGTGAGCTCTGAAGCTTTGGGACATTCTGGCTTACAGTTCCAGCCAGGACAATATGGTTTTAACCTCAATGAATAAAACATAAGCTTTAAAGAAAATGTTGAAGATGAGACAGACCTGAGAGGTGTTCTTGGGCTGCCAACAAACCGCCGTGGTGAGCGAATTTTTGCATCAAATGAAAACTTCTCTTTCATGTTTTCCAGGACTGAAGGGGCAACATACGTGAAACCCTTTAAAAACACAAGGCTGTTCAAATGTCTATTTGTTAACGTAATATTGCCCTTTTTAACATATGTAATGTGTAAAGTATTAGCTACTTAATATGCAATAGAGTCTGTGCTGATAAAATGTATAAATACCAGGAAGGCTTGATTGGCACTTTCACTCAGGGTTGAGTCATCTGGACTGTCCACTGGCGTCTGACTGGTGAACTTTGAGTCAAATTGACTCACATCTTCAGCAGATTGCTGCAGAGATCAAAAACAGGAAAGGAGTTGAACAAGTGTAGAGAATAGATTTCAACCCATCGATCAAAGTTTGATCAATGGATTTAAAAAAAATACTACACTATGCCTTTCTCACATTAAATCTTAAAGTAGCACTCAAAAAACTCCATTATGTAGATAAAAAACAACTTAAATTATGTTGCCCCTGTGCATTGCAGGAGGCTGAAGGACTGCAGCTTTTGCTGTGATAGAGGACTTTCATGGCAAAACTATCCACTACCTCAGGAGGGGAAAGCGGGAAACCATCCAAGCTGTGTACAGTAAGGACAGGACGCCTTTGACCTGAACTGAGGAGGTATTTAGGCGGTGGAAAGAACACAGAGGAACTCCTGAATCAAACTCACACCCTACCCTCTATGTTAGAGGCAAAGTTGGAGGCTTACAGGTGATTATTGTCAATTACCCTGATGGAAGTCACTGATGTGGTCAAAACAAACTGTGCAGTGGCAAAGCCCTGGGGATTGATGAGATCCATCCAGAAATGCTGAAAGCTCTGGGTGTGGAGGAGATGTCTTGGATGACAAGCCTCTTTAAGATTGTGTGGAAGTCTGGGACAGTGCCCAAGGACTGGCAGACTAAAGTGGTGGTTCCCTTGTTCAAAAAGGCCAGAGAGTGTGTGCCAACTACAGGAGTATCACACTTCTCAGCCTTCCTGGTAAAGTCTACTCTGAGGTGCTGGAAAGGAGGGTTTGGCCAATAATCGAATCTCAGATTGAAGAAAAATAATGCGGTTTCAGTCCTGGTTGTTAAACAACGGACCTCTTTACTCTCGCAAGAATCTTGGAGGGGGCCTGGGAGTATGCCACATTTTCTGCCACATTCTCAGCAGGAGACTGATTGAGTGTCTACTCCGGGTAGGGAATGAGCCCTTACACCAAGTAAAGGAGTTCAAGTACCTCAGGGTCTTGTTCGCGAGTGAGGGGACATTGGAGCGGGAGATTGGCTCAAAAATCAAAGCAGCAGAATCAGTCATCAATCACCATTGTTACAATAAATCTATCTATCGGGCAATTTTCGTTCCTGCCCTCACCTATGGTCATGAAGGGTGGGTTATGACCGAAAGAAAGAGATCACAGGTACAAGCGGCCGAAATCCGTTTTCTCAGGAGTGTGGCTGGCATCTCCCTTAGAGATGAGATGAGAAACTCAGCGTCTCCTTTAGAAATAGGATGAGAAGCTTGGCTATCCTTGAAGAACTCTGAGTAGAGCCGATGCTCCTTTTGAGTTGAGGTGGTAGGATGCCCCCTAGGCACCTCCCTAGGGAGGTGTTCCAGGTATGTCCAGCTGAAAGGAGGCCTCAGGGAATACCAAGGACTAGTTGGAGAGTTTCTCTCTCCACATTGGCCTGGGACGCCTCGGGATCCCCCAGTCATAGCTGGTTAATGGGGCTCCCGCCAAAAAGATTGTGAATGCCAGAGACAGCTCAATCTTCAAAGCTGTTCATGAGAGAACCTATGAGTAAAATAAGGGAGGGTTTGTGTATTTATATATACAGTCTATGACAATCTTACAATCGAACATGCATTCAACTGGTGCAACTGGCCCCCACTACTTACCAGGAACGGCTTGAAAGGAGGTTCCACTTTCCTGGCCAATAGGTCCTCCCAGTTGATGTGTCGAAAGAAACTAGAAGCCTAGTACAACCACAATAAAAAATGTTTTTGTTTTTAT
>JAODOY010043634.1:0-19185 GCA_025399855.1 Forbesichthys papilliferus | reverse complement strand
CCCCCCCCCCCCCCCCCCCCCCCCCCCCCCCCCCCCCCCCAGGAGTAAAAGCCATGTCTGTGTCTTATCGGACAAGATTAACAGCAGCAGACCCCTATTCTACACATCCGCTGTCTACAGTGTACTGTAACATGCACTTACGTGCACACTCACACACGCACACATGCACACACACACACACACACACACACAGAGATTCAGTGCCTTACATGTAATAACTCCACATCCTCTTGTGACTCTGTCACAATGACAGAGTGGAGTGGAGTTTATAAGGTGTTAGTGTGGGTGTGTGTTTATAAGAGATGGGAGGGGGGAGAGAGAGAGAGAGAGTGTGTATAGGTTTGTATAGAGTGTATAGGTATTGGCAGAGCCATGGAAAGAGAGAGTCGCGGCAACGGAAGTTCACATTTTTGGTTAATGGAGAGAGGCAAAACAGTTCGAGGAAGTGCTTGTGGGACATTTGAATCGATATATAACGGATATATAACTTAATATTTCTGTAATAAGTAGTCAATAAATGCACCGATTTACATTTACAATATCATTTATAGGGTACTTTTAGTATTTAGGCTGAATTCTGGGAACTATTTTGAGGCTCCACAATCTGCCATTGCTGTGAAAAAAAACAGTCCATTGGAATGAACGGAGATGACGCAACTCTCTCTTAATATGGCTCTGTATCTACCTACCTATACACTCTACTAGACTGTCCTTATGGTCCGTAGGAGACTGATATGGTGTAGTGTAACATACTCCCTTCCTCAATAACCAATACACACACACTCTCTACAAAGCACCAAAACATTAGGGCGAATCCCAGAAGAATATGAAAAGTGAGGGAGGTGATTGCTTGCTTGAACCTGCCAACATACTGTATCAATCACTCAGTTACCTTTTGCCTTGAAATGATCAAATGTTTAAGTCCAATGTGATTTGTCTGTCTGTCTTGAGGCCGTATGCATTTCACTTGGAAAGGGGACAATAAATAAGGGACAGTGAATTCTACTTGGCCAACTAAATTAGTGAGACGCCAAAGTGAAATGAAATGCACTTACGTACTCTTTTAAAAAGCATCTAAAGACCTATTCCAACAGGTGTATGGGGATCTTGCTTGTTCTTAATTTACACTTATGCTTTTGAATGTTTTATTTTTGTATTTACTTTTGTCTTGTACCTTGTTTGGTTAACTTTTTTTTTCTGTTTTTGGGTTGTGACACTGTTTTATTTATACCGTGAAGCACTTTGTGACCTCTGTTTGAGAAAAGTGCTATACAAATAAACTTCACTTACTTTTATCAGCCGTGTCAGACACCGGCAGTGGAGACTATGGTCAGCGTTTCGTCACAGACTCCAGGATCAAAGACGAGGATGGCTTTGACGTCGATGACTCTGACTATGACGTCTTTGTTGAAGAGGTGCGTTATAATCACTGCTGAAGAATGGTCCAGATGGCACCCGCCTATGTGAAGACTGCAAATAAAACTCAACACAGACTCTTAAATTTGCGTCTCTTCGCAGCTGAAGCCATTCCCAGGCATCGGCAAGGACGACAGGAAGTCACAGCTTCGCTCGCTCTCCGGAACGCCGTCGGGCCGGAATGTCGGTTACGGTATGAACAGCTTTCCCGCGGCTAACGCCACAGCCACTCCTGCTTCCTCCAGATCCTCCTCCACCTCCTCATCCATCTCCTCCTCCATCACCTCCTCTGTTCCATACCTCCCAGATTTGGTCATCTCTGCGGCCACAACAGTGACTGCACCCACTATTACCAGGTGAGGGACACCTTGTCTTTCTAACATCAACACAGGGATCAGTCTGGAACTGATTACTGCTCCACAGTGAGTTAACTGTGCATCATCTAGAGCCAAACCGCTTGTGTATATAAATGTACACTGTATAAATCACTTTGTAATAGACATATTTTATGATTTTCAGATTTATTTCTAATAAATAAAAATGATGTAAATGTACTGTAAGTAAAATTTTTATTTTTATTATTTTTAACTGCATACTTTTGAGATTGAGTAAGGTATTGTGCCAGACAACTATTTCTGTGGAGGCAGTCCCATATCTGTTGTAAAGATTGTTTTAAACCCCATGTATGGTTTGCTTTTTTCCACTCTCTCTTGTAACTCCACCTGTGAGTGGACCTTACATTTCTGCTGCTGTAAATGTCACATCAATTTGACCTGTCTTGCTGTATGCATGTCATTTACTGGAGAAAATATTGGCTGGCCTTATGGGTAATGCATTGGTGAACATTTTCCTTTTCATAAATGACTCTCCATTGTATAGAAGAACTAACTTTAGGTGAAGGGGGAATTTTACAAGTAACATTAATTTCAACAGCTTTTCACACAGGATTTATATATGTATTTCTGTGAAAGAAACTCAATTTCCCTTCACAGTCTATTTGCAGCACAGACTTTAAATAATGTTTTTGTCTACTTAAATGTTATTACCCCTCAAATTTTGCTCCTTTGAATTCGAATATTATGGTGTCACCCCTTAAATCAAGTTAGCTGTCTGTTTGCTCACAGGACCGACTTTCTTCTAAATACTTCCTAAATGTGTTTCAATAATGTCAATACAGACAAACTTACTGTCTCCCGTCCAGCTTGTATAGCACCACTTTGCCCCCCACCACAAGCCCCTGGAAGCCAGAGGCGCCTCGCGTCTCTGGCCTGCCCTGTGAAGACACCGTCTGCCCCCCCGACAGCTTTTGCCTCAGTGACTATGACGGTGGAGGCTCGCGCTGCCACTGCAACCTGGGCCGAAGTGGAGACATGTGCTCTGATGGTGAGAGAAGGACTGTTGTATGGGCGTTGTAAGGGCCCGTTGCACAGACATGGACTAAGCCCAACACTAAGCCTAAGAATGGAGATCTTCATTGAATAATTATTTTAAGCCCGGGACACACTGCAAGTGAGCCGCTAGTCAACCATGGCTTTGTAGCTACTCTTGTTTACATTCCAGGCTATGGTTGCCTAGGTATTCCTCTTTCCCACTGAAGTGTTTCAGTAAATCTGTCTGTCAACGATATCCTCAGCTCCCAGTGGTAGTCACTTCAATCGCATCGCCTGAAGTCAAGATTAGTTTAACTCGCCCATTTTGCATCGCTGACCATTATTTTGCCTTGTCGTCTCTGAATCTCATTGACGTTCCATCGCTGCTAGTCGCTTGCAGTGTGTCCGGCCAGGACTGTAGTCTTGGACTGGGCTTTACCCGTGTCTGTGAAACCGGCCCATACAGTGATACTCTTTATATGGTAGTACCCTGTGCAGAGCTTACTGTATGTCTTGACGTCTCTCCTTCTGTCTGACTAACTGGTCTAGCCTTTTGAGAAGATCATATTCGATCGGGTTGTGACTTTCTTCTCCTTATACAGCGGTTGCCGGTGACCATTGTATGTTAGCTCCGTGCCTATTGTGGTTAATGGATGCAGGATAGCTGCTGGTGTGGTGGTTGAATTAAACATTTGGTAAATGTTTTTCCATCCCTTATTCTTTAACTTACAGTAAGTTAAAGAATGAGGGATGGCAAAACATTCATCATATTTCTGTAACATGTAACATACAGTGCAATGCATTTAATTGAATATATAATTGTTATATATTCAATATATAATTGTTACCCTATCGACACCTATTGCATCCTAACGGTCCTGGAACGGTGGATTCCTCCCTCTGTGGTCCCTTCCCAGTGTTTCTTTCTTTCCTTTTAACCATGGTGGGTCGAAGTTTTTCCTTGCCCGGGGAAAAGAGAATGTTATGGAGTAGAGTAAAATGTGTTTGTTTAAATGTCATTGTTAAGTAAATATGTGTTCAAAATGACAAATTTCTATCATTCTGTCTTCTCTGTTTCCTCCAGTTGTGTCAGTAAGCTTTCCCAGGTTCTACGGTTACTCTCACATGACCTTTGAACCCCTAAAGAATTCCTATCAGACGTTTCAGATCACTGTGGAATTCAAGGTACAGACACATTAAATGTTTCCAGCATGCATTTCTCCCTGGAATGGGGGTGGGGTCAGGGAGGCATACCACCTGTGAGACTCTCTATGTCTCTGGCACAGGCCGAGTCAGAGGATGGCTTGCTATTGTACTGTGGCGAGAGCGAACATGGTCGTGGGGACTTCACATCTTTGGCCCTGGTTCGAGGCATGTTACACTACAGGTTGGTAAAGCAGTATCCGATCTTTAAATGCACAGTTTAGAAACCAATATATTAGAATGTAGGCCTATTACCATTTATTATACCCTACCATATAACTTACACCCTTTGAAACGTGTAGGTTTATTTTCCCACAGATTCTGCTGGTGTGTCCCTGTACTGTAGGTTCAATTGCGGCACAGGGGCAGCTCAGATCATTAGCGACAGCCGCGTCGTCCTCGGCCAGTGGTATGCGGTTACCGCCTTCAGAGACGGCATGAACGGCTGGCTCAGTCTAAACGACGACACGCCCGTATCTGGACGCTCCCAGGTCAGAAAAATGCACAGAATACTCCATGTTGTTTTGTTGTTTCAAATGAGTTTGGGGACCTTGTGTGTTTACAGTTCTGCCACAAGAGGGCAGTAGTGCAAGAGAGATATTCAGTAGTATTCTGACACCAATTCACGTATCATTATCAATGTTAGAATGGTGGAATTGTTTCAGGATTATAATATGTTCTCATAACAGGAACAAGAACTGTATATTTCAATAGGAATAATTTGCTTTATATGCTTTCCCAACTTTGTGCTGAAGGGCCAGTACACCAAGATCACCTTCCGCTCTCCGTTGTATGTCGGGGGGTCTCCAAGTGCCTATTGGCTGGTAAGAGCCACAGGGGCTAGCCGCGGTTTTGTGGGCTGTGTTCAGAGCCTCGTCATCAACGGCAAGGCGACAGACGTCAGACCATGGCCTCTGGGTAGAGCCTTGAGTGGCGCTGATATAGGTGAGACGAGGTGTATTGGTGTGTATGTGCTGTAGGCTAGAAACCCAAAATGATGCCTATCATACGGGTCCCAAACTTGGCCCTGGAAGGATTATTTATTCTTTTTAATGCATTGATTGTGAGTTATTAAGACAAGAATAATTTGAATATAAAAAAAATAATAATAATAAAACAATCAAGGTTTGTATCAACGCTTTTTCAGTTCAGTGATTGCTCAGAGCTGTATTTGCTCAGTGTCCAGGCCAGTAGGACATCACATACAATAATGATCAGTGGATTTAATTCTGCTCTGCCAGTCAGGAGATGTATCTACCAGTAATGCCATCTGACAGGTGGGCATAGCTATTCAATGCCCTATATGAACACGAGTGGGTGCTTTACAGTAATACAAGCTACTCTACTCTTCCACATCTAGCTGCTAAGGACCTGGGCCAATATGTTACCATGGCCACACAATGATTCCATAAAAAGCATAACCTTTACAGGTAATCGGGCTGTTAGCATGTTCTGCGACCCTAAGATAAGGATTTCTATAAACGTGTATTGTGTAATATTCAGGTTTCTGTGTTCTCTAGCTTTAAGTGCACCTGTATGCTAATGCTATCAAGTATTCTTATCTGTGCCTTTCATTCTTCTTGCCAGATAAGTGCGAACTGTCTGAATGAGTGTGTATGTGTATGTGCTTGTGTGTGTGTGTATGTGCTTGTGTGTGCACGTGCGCAGGCATAGGCCAAGGCTGACTGGGAATTATTTTCACATGTTCTTGATGCGCTCCATGTGAAAAAAATAAACAACCTGTAAAACCCTTTCACCTGCTCCCGCGTGTCTGTGCGCACAAGAGTGCACGTCTCACATGTGCGCACGTGTGTTTCCTGGCTGCTGTGTGGCAGGTGAGTGCAGTGAGCGCGTGTGTGACCTGGTTGTGTGCGCCAACGGAGGGTCCTGCTATGCTAACCGCGCCGACGGCTACATCTGCCTGTGTCCACTGGGCTTCAGAGGAACTCTCTGCGAGGAGAGTGAGTCACCTGTCAGTCAGTCGCTCGAACTATTGCACTCACACTCACACGTGCACGCAAGCACACATATACACATACACAAACCCCCACACACGCATGCACACGACATTAAGAAATGTCTATAAAAATAAAAGTAAAGAAAACTATGTTTTGCTATATGCAAACCACACAGTATTAATATAATGTTGTATGAAATATTTATGAAAGGGTTGTAATCCTGTTATGAAACATACATTAACATACATTAATATTTACTTTATATATATACATAGTATATCGTATGTTCGTATATAACATTTTACAAACTGTAAACATACTTGATTTATGATATACATTTTTCATATGGGTGTGCCGATTCAACAGAGATGGTTCAGTTTTAGTAGAAATAATTTTGTTGACAGACTGATGCAGAGTTCTTCATCTTGTCTTCTCCCGTTAACCTCAACACCCCCCTCACCCCTCCCTCCTTCTTTTTTCCACAGCTTTCTTCCTTTCCCTTCCCCTCTTCAACGCCACAATGTTGTCACACGCTGCCGTGACATGGCCCCAGCCCTCCCAGAGCTACCTGTCCTTCATGGAGTTCGAGCTGACCTTCCGGCCGTCCGCGCCTGACGGAACGCTGCTCTACAGCGACGACGCGGCCAGCGGAGACTTCCTGGCCCTCAGTCTGGCAGATGGACACGTGGAGTTCAGATTCGACTGTGGCTCAGGAGGGGCTGTAATACGGTACAAGAGACACTATGTAGGAGAGACTGGCTACATAGAGTATTCTGAATAGACCCCTATGGGAGACATCTGTAATGGCAATGGGTATTTGAGGCAAGGAGATTATCGTCTGCTTTATAACGGCCAAAAGCCTATGACCCTAACCTTCAGCTAGCCAGTCACATTGCACTTAGTCTCACAGAGCCAGCCTATACATATGTAAAGTCTGGGACACAGCGCTGGCTAACTGCGTCAGTAGCAGCCTACTTGACAAGCAAGGTATTTTGATTGACATGCAGGACGACTAACTAACTTAATGACCAAGTCGGACGTTAAACTTGCAATGAGGAAAACTTAACAACAGGACTCTGGCTGTTTACAGCTCTTTCTTTTTTGTAGGCTTTGGTTACTGATTCAAATTAATAAATGAAATACGTTATTTAATAAAGCACTGCGCTATCGTTGCGTGACAATGTGAACAGCCAATGGATATTGACAGTATTACTTCACGAAAGCCAAAGAGTCCCGTGTCGAGCTTACAGGGGAGATCAGACGTTCAGCACAGTGCCTATGTGACGTGATTTCAATATTTCCTAAGATATCAGTTGCCCTAAACCACAGCTTAAATGCTCAAATAATTTATATATTAATGTAAGAGGACTGTAATTGGAGAGCAAACAGCCTACCTTTAGGTAAACAACTTAATATCATGTTTAAAAAATGTTCTACTGCCTCATTTCCATTAATTAAGGCAGGTGTCAACAAATGTGTGTGTTGTAGGAGCACAGACCCCGTCTCCATGGATACATGGCATGAGCTGAGGGTGTCTCGAACAGCAAAGAGTGGGATCCTACAGGTGGACAACCAGAGGCCAGTGGAAGGAAAGGCAGAGGTATTAAATGACTTGCATGCAACAAAGCACGATGCGCTTCATTGAAACTTGTAGTAGGGCGCCCTCTGTAGGACTTTTTTGTAACTGCTTTGTAATCTGCTTTTTTTTTTTTTTGCTGTGAATATCATGTTCTTTTAAAATTCGATGTTTTACACACATTCATTCTACAGACCATTCTTTAAATTAGTATAGAAGGCAACCATGTAAATATTTTTTGCATGACCATCACCGACATCTATACGTAAATGTGTTGCGCATTAAATGTGTGTTTTTTTAACTACACCCCTCTCACATATTGTGTCTTCAGGGTGCGTTCACCCAGATCAAATGCAGTTCTCCTCTTTATATCGGTGGGGTACCCGTGTATGACGAACCGAAAAGCACTGCCGGTGTGGTACGGCCCTTCAGCGGAACAATCCAGAGGGTACTAGACATATTCTTTACATAATTATAATAATATGTTGTGACAACAGCTTATTATAATTATGTAATAGAATGATAATGTGTTATATCTAAAGGTTTCGATGATAAAAGAGAAAGAAAACTGGCCAACACAAATGGTGTCTCGACACCCTTTCTTTCTCCCCACACACTTCCCTTCTCCGTCCTCAGATGGTGCTCAACGACCGTACCATCTCCATAACGAGCGGTTCTGCTGGAGGGGTGAACGTCGCCAACGCAGCACATCCGTGTCTGGACCACCCCTGTGCCAACGGAGGGACCTGCCGGCCAAAGTATGATGACTACGAGTGTGACTGCTCCCTAGGGTACGATGGCAGGCACTGCCAAAAAGGTCAGCAGGTTTTATTTATTCATTTATTTTATTTATTTCGAACATGTTTATAAAATAATAAATAAAAAAAAGATAATAAGAAAGAAATACACAATACACGTATCACTTACATTTCAAACATAGATGTTGTTCAAAAAGGAGCAGGAAGAAGTAAAATACTTATCTAATCCTGCCCCACATTTCATCCTTACATTCACTAATAAATGTTCTACATGTTAATTAGCAGCCTTCTTTACACAATTAAACGTTTTACTAATACATGGTAATACTGTGTAGTACTAGTAGTCCTATAAAGCATAACATAATTAGGTAAATCAAACCCCTTCCCCTTCCAAATACCTTGCCAACACAATGTTTTGAATCTCTTCCTAAATTGTAATACAGTTGGACTCAGCTTTAGGTCAATATTAAGACTATTCCATAATGTCACCCCAGCAAATGAAATCCACATACTTTTTAGAGCAGTGCGGGCATAACCGTAACTTTCCTCTTAAGTTAAACCTCTCTATTTATTAACCATTTTTGTATGTTGCTTTACCATTCTGTGTTTGTACTGTGAGTGCAGATCCTCATCTTCTAGATTATATGCTTGCCATTTACCTCCTGTGGTGTGTGACTAACTTGAATACAGCTCCCCTTCCAGTGACATTGTTTTGATTAAGATCTCTGATGGGAGTATCTCTTTCTCTTAATCTTTCATAGTCCACATATCTCAATATTTTGTAGGTCACCTTTAGTGTGCTAGACAGAAGCAACCAAAGACCCGTAATGACAAAATGACAGTTTGTTCTATTGCCCTAGTCCGTGTAATTCCCCATTGTTGTATCATAGAATCATTTTAAATGTATTGAACAAGTCTCAACCACAACTATGCTGTTGTTTTTTATGGCTTCGCTGAACAGAATGTGGGAATTACTGTCTGAACAGTAAGTTTTTGTCTGCTTTCAATTTACATACATTATTTGAAACGCCAAAGTAAACAAAACAATTTCAAACTAACTGTTAAAAAAATACAGAAAAAGAAGCTTATGTTGCCCTCTTGTAGAGACAGTGAGTAAATAAAATATTTTCTAAGCAGCTGTGACAGAAGCCATCGAGATTCCACAGTTCATTGGCCGAAGCTATCTGACATATGACATCAGAGATATACTGAAAAGGTTGGTTTCACCATGCAATTATCCCTATAATTGAAATATTTAAGATCAGCGCTTTTTAAGTATGAACAAAACGTGTAATGCTAATCTTTGTATGGGTACTGATGTTTAAGCTTGCTTGATTAGGTGGAGTCCTTATTTATACTCTCTGTTTGACTAGAAGGTCTAGACTAGAATGATAAAGCGTAAATGCAAATTTAGATGGTTTTAGCATTTTGATTGTATGTAATGTGTGTATTTGTAATGTATATTTCCATGTCAGGATGTCTGGAGCCAGAAACAACCTTTTCATGCGTTTTAAAAGCACAGCCAAGGATGGCCTGTTGCTGTGGCAAGGAGATAGTCCAATGAGAGCCAACAGTGACTTCTTATCCATGGGTCTTCAGGATGGGGCCTTGATCTTCAGGTGTGTGTGTGTGTGTGTGTTGCTTAAAAGGTAAATGTAATGATTGTGTCCACCCATGTCTGCCTAGCTGTTTCCTGCATGGGTGGTGACGTAGCTGGGACACATTCAGAAGAGCGTTGCGTCCCAAGAGGCATTAGACTGCCAGCAAATGTATGAACACTGGGCAGACCCATGAGCCTTACTGGGATGAGATGCGTTAAGGCACACTGCCCAGACTGTGCCCAACTGACACTAACATCCTAAAGTTGGCAGTAGTTGGTGGCAGTCTGTCTGTCCAAATTGCCCAGACTGTAACTGACTGGACTGGAGATCTTGGATAATGCTACGTGAAAAACGAGGAATAACCTATTTCAATTGCAAACAAGTTGAGCTGACATTACGGTTACTGTCTTGCTGCTCAGACTGAGTTGAGTTTTCACTTCTAACAACTCAGCTTTACTTGCGGTCCAATATCCAGAAACCAACAATTTTAAAGTGAGGCTAATGGAGAGTTATAGGCTAATTCAATAAAAATGGTGTACGCTAACATTGTACACGGCTAGTTATCAAAGGAACACACTCGACTGGACATGTCAAACTGTGTAATCTCCAACCGACTCACACCAACTAACACCAACTGACGGCTCACACGGATCCAACAGTCGGCGTTGGTTAGAGTCGGTCTGCATTTGTCTGGGCAGTGTGCAAGCAGCTTTATGTAACACTAGAGGATGAGGGCTGACTGCTGAGCTGCATGGGGTTACTACTGAGTGTGGTCATATTGCCAACACAGTAGTCAGAGCACTCAGATGAGTGTTACCAAAGGCGATGAACCGTGGCAGCCAGGCTCCTGTTACTGGCATCAACGCTACAGAGCTGATAAATGTAAGCTGGGAAATGTAATTGTAACACAAACAGTGCACAGATGCCTATTATATATGAAACTACTATTTCAAATGTAACTGCACCCCAGTGTTGTGCTTGACTCCACCCATTGCACAAAAATGCCAATATGTAGTCAAGGAGCTGAGTGAGGGGAGGGGAAGGGCTGAGAGAGGGACCCCCAATAACATCAATTGATTTGGATGACGCACAAGCGGACCATGTGTACCAGCCAAGTCAAGGGCGTTTTTTAACGAATATGACGTATAGAGCCATTTTCCGACCATAAAATTCAGATTTTTATAAAAAAGGATCTTTTGTCAATATTACCACCAGCATTTATGCATCTCATCACAGTGTATTCTTAGTATTACGTTTACAGCTCAACAAACACAATTTAGAGTGCAGTTTAAAGTATTAAGAGAATGAAATGTGTATGCCATGACGGCTGTTTCTTTGACACGATTCTGGCTCTGTGAGACCACTGCTGCCGCTGTATAGGCGATCAACATTATGCCGATGCAATATTAATGCCTTAAAAACGCTGAGCTTTTGGTTGAAACCGATGTGATTGCACCACAATGTTGTCTCTGACAGTTGCCAAATCATGGTAGCGTTACGTAGCTAGCTAGTGTTACGTAGCCTACTCACATCAGCACACTGTGCGGGCGAGGGGGTGTGGTGCCTTTAAAGCATAAGTCACTAAACAGAGGGGTTTTTAGAATGGGTCCTGAAAAGGGTTCTCCACTTCATCTATGTTGTATTTTCACTCTAGCATGTCAAATACGTTGCATTGAGACCTCAGGGAACTGTGTCAACATGTGAAAAAAGGTCCATACTATGTCCACTAAATTATCTTGTGTATTTACTATGTTGTTGCAGTTATAACCTGGGCAGTGGTGTGGCAAACATCATTGTCAACGGCTCCTTTAGTGATGGGAGGTGGCACCGAGTGAAGGCTGTCAGGTAAGAAGTAAAGGCAGGGTTATGACACACGTTACAGGATTATTAGCCCAATTCTGTCACCGATTTCTCCCTCCGGCGCCAGTCAGCAAAGCTCCGATTTGTATATAGCTCTTACGATCGATTATAATGTGGTGTGGGGTTTGTTACCGAGCCGACATCGCAAATATTCATGATACGATCCAAAATCCTGTAGTGTGGAGGGAACACTGACCACTGGCAGTCGGTTGACACGTCGGAAAGACGATAGCAAATTGAGAGCCACTCTTATTTAAAGTCATATCACACAAGTAATCTCACAAGTAATAACAACAACTGTTTCTGCGACTTTGTCCACTGTTTGTTCAGTTTTTCTTTATAACGTTCTGAAGAAACGGTTGCGAAAGCTCGTTCGCCATGTTTGTTTACACCACACAGTCACGTTGTTTCTCCTGGGAGATTTGCGAGATTTCCAGTTTTGGAATTAGGTTGGGGTGTGGTGTGATGTTTTGGCCAAATCGTTGCCCTCCACACACACAACGATCAAAACAGTAAAACATAATTTATCTGTCGTTAGGTGTGTGGTTTCTTAAGTTGTGTAAATTGGTAGGATGGTTTAGTACCTGGTATAAGTAATTCTCATAAACGTTAACTCAGAAGCTCCGCCGCACACATAGAAATGCATTGTGAAGCCAAGCGGTATTGTTGTTGTTAAACTGTGTTCGCCACATGCTGTTTGTTTTTATTTACGGAGCCAAGACTGTGTAGAAGTTCCGGATAATTTTTTCAGCATGCGCAGAGAACGGTAAACTAGCAGAATGTGAGGAGATATTTGGTGAATTTTACAAAAAGTGCATTATCTTAAAATGTACATGCAACAACTAACTATAGGCTGTGTTTAACATAGTCTCAGTGTCTTCCGTTCATTAGCACTTTGTCACATAGGCAACTCTGTGCTGAACGTCTGATGCATAGACCCTCGTAAACACACCTTCCCTGCTGGGTTGAGATGGTCAAACAGACAACTCCGTTGCACTGTATTTGCTCCTAACTGCCGTCTTTCCAGGGATGGCCAGGCAGGGAAGCTGACAGTGGATGATTACGGAGCCAAGACGGGCAGAGCACCTGGCAAAATGAGACAACTCAACATCAACGGGCCGCTATATGTTGGTAAGTTGACCAACCACGTCATGCTCATACTATCAGCATAATGAAAAAAGAGTGATTGTACCTGTGACTCTGTGCGGTTCCTTGGCAGGCGGTATGAAGGAGATAGCGCTGCACACTAACCGACAATACATGGGAGGCTTGGTTGGCTGCGTGTCGCACTTTACACTGTCAACCGACTACCACCTACAGCTGGTGGAGGATGCTGCTGATGGCAAGAACATCAACACCTGCTCCAACTGAAGCCTGGCTGCCTGGGACAGAGGAGCACACACAGGTTTTAACACACAGCAACAACAGCAACGAAACATAATCACCGACCTGCAAGGAGCAGCTGAGTAAATTTAACAGATTAACCTTGTCAGGCTTGCCAAGATGTAAACAAATACTGACAAGACTAACGCTGCCAAGAGTCAATTGAGTCTTTGTGTTCATAATAAGAATCCTACCAAATACCTGCCAAAACGTCAAATGAAGATCTCTTTTATACGTTTTATCACTTTATGGATCACCCTGGAAACTAATCATCATGGTCACAGGGCAAGGCTGACCACATGACATAGCAAATGGCAAGTGTTACTGTATGTGAATGACAGATTTATTAAAAATTAGGGTCTTTGAAAAACCTTGGAAGGACATTTTCAGCTGGTGTCTATCTATCTATCTCTATCTTCATTACTTTCTACTGTAAATCCATATTTGATTACTGGAAGACCCATGTGATCTAAGGAGAATGAACACTGAGTGGTTAGAAATATACTGCTTTATATTTGGCCTGTTTCGACCCTTAGAAAGTTGTTAATGTAATTTTGGTTGTATTTCTGTTTGTGTGGTGGTCATTCTTGTTTTTATCATAGATTTAATAGAATTGTTTTGTATTAAAACGCTTGTTTTAAAATGATTGATCGTTTTTGAAGGTAAGGTTCCCAAAATGAGAGATTTTAAGGATATTTTCTTTTTTTTGTGATCACATAAATCCTGTTTGATCTATTGGACACAAATATCCATGCAACTATCTTCATAGTTGGAGTCAGGACACAAATATGTTATTTAAATAATGATGAATGGTACTCTAAATTGATACAATGCACTTAACTGTATACACTTCAGGTTTTGAGTTTTTGAGTTGGGCCTTTCTCCATAAGGACATTCTGAGAATATTTGATTTTTAAAAATCTGAATATAAAATAGTGTGTTATGTCCTTGTATATTGTATCTTTTTTAACAAAAGTGTTAACACTGTACTACAAAAGTCAAAAGATGAACAATTTGTACAGTATTTGAAAGAAATAATGTCTAACCCTTATTGTCCAGAAAATGTGATGTATTTGAAATAAATGTCTACTGCTTAGTTACTATGCAGATTTAGTTTGAATTAAGAATGAATAACTAAACAGTTAATTATTAATTATGAAATAACGAGTGACATGATGCTATGCTTATGTAAACTTGCCATATTAACAAAATAGCCTACACAAATGTAAATGTATATGCACAGTAATATAATTTGCCACTCTTTTTTTTTACTGAATATCATCTATTTTACATTTATGTAGGGGTTCCGATATGTTTACCTACCTGATGTGCCATCTGGGACACCGTCCACTGCAACTGTTTGAAAAGAGCAGGCACTTTGTTTAAATACTTGGTAGGTGATTGGATGAAGCTGTGAAGCAGCAGAACCAGTTGTTATCTATGTTATCTACGTTAACCTCTTTAGGAACCACCATTGTTGTTTTCGCATCACCTTCACTGTTATGGAAACCACACCAGCAGCTACAGTACCATATTACATAGTACATATCGGACTGAAGATTCCCAGCTCTCCAGATTGATTCTCGTGATGCTCGCAAGATAAGGATGGTCTCATGAGGATATTGTGTTGTGACCATAATGGCAACTGTAGTCACGACAGTCAAAACATAATTACTTAAAGTTGGCCTACACATCAAAAAAGCAAATAAGTCAAGCAAAACATGTTATAGGGAAGGTTGTGCAAACAGCTACATGTATGACATTAGTAGGAAAAATATGGGCAAAAATGGGTTTAACCCACAGTGCAACTTGACACCACAACCTATTTTATTATTTATTCAAAAGAGTGACTCACCATGCCAAACCGTTCAAAGGAGATTGCTTGACTGTCTTATTATTGTCCTCCTCCTTATTCTCCAACCATTTTTATACTCACTGTGGTCCCTGATGGAGCTGCAGTTGTATTGTTGGGTCATGATTCAGCTGCTGTGTATCTGTTGTGCCTATGACGATGGCGCCCCGACCACTGCCTGTGAGACTATGCGTCCCGAACACGGGGCAAATGCCCAGTCTGCTCCCGCTCCGTACACTGTAGTCACCAACACAACCGCGTTTCAGCCCGGTGAGCCTGTAACAGGTAAGTACCATTGGTACTTTAATATGTTAACCTGAACTCTCAAGTGAATCGTGTGATGATGTTTTCGTCACAAATGACCACCACAGTGGGGGAGATTTTGGGGGAAATTAAGTGGAGGTCAAATTGTCCAGATTAACTTTGATAGCAATCTTGTGTTGTGTCATAGATGTCGTAGATGTAAAATGCTAAACAATGTGTGTAGGTCAGATCAACGATGTCATTAATTCCTATACGGTTCCTTGCTTACTGAATGAAATGTGGTTTTTCACAGACCGAGATGCAACATGAAATACATCACAGATATCACAGAGCCAGTAAACATTACTACATTAAGTACACATACTAATTTAGTAGCTGGTTCTATGACTATATAAAAGGAGACTTGTAAAGTGACCTGTATGTTTGTATGCATGTCTAAGTATTACCGTAATAACAGTAATTGCATTGTAAGTATATTATATAGTGTAATAATATTACAATTATAAATTATACTTCCAGTACATTGAATAGAATTAATAAGTGTAACACAAAGTAGGACATATTACCCCGATAAAATGTTTTTGACCGCCCTTCATGCAAAAATCTCTCTGAACATGCATTTGGGATTATTTCTATTACATTTACTGCTGTTGACTATAGATGTGTACTCTCATTGTTAAGTGAAAATAACAGGACGGGGATACATTGGTGTGCTCCTGCAAGCTCGGACAGGAGTTAGTACCAGCGCTTTGGGGTCATGGAAGCTGCCTCCTACGGATACCATGTTTAAGATTATTAAAGTGAGTGTTTTGTGAGGATTATGACCCCCTGTTGGGTCATGATACAATATGATTTGAAATGTTTGAGAAACCGGAATAGTTTGTCTTGTCATTCTGCTAATTTACCGTACTGTAACGAAATACAGGCAGAAAAAAAAAAATGTTTTTAGTGCTTGCTCAAAATCCAGATTTTGATCCAACAATTCCTGATATAAAATATGTACAGTATTTCGGTTTACCAATAAATTAAGTGCCAAAGTACTGGAAATAGTTATAAATATATATCTTTTTTTTTAATAGTGTACAGGAAACGCAAATGGAACCATCACTCATACGAATAACAATCCAAAGGACAACATGACGTCATACATATGGGTACCTTCCAATGCTGCAAGTACAGTTTTCTTCATGTAAGAATTCTAAATGTACAAATATTTCTGACGAGCTACAATCTTTCTAGTGTTCCAGAACACCCGGGCTAAATCTCTTCTCTGGCCCAACACAAATGTACTCTTAGGGGAGGCGTATAGGGCAAGGTGAGCCTTTTTAGTGTGGTAGGGTGGGGAGTAGAGAGGAACGCAAGCCACTCAGAGCTGAGGCGTGGACAAGGGCGTCCTCTGTCTCAAAACAAGACAATGTTAGTGTAATGCTGCTTTCAGCCACAAGGGTTATTCCAGTCACACACTGAGGAGTGTACACTTGAATATACAATATAGTCTATTTATATCCTGTTTTTAAATAGCTGGCTATTACATTGTTTTCAGAGCCACTGTAGTCCATAACAAGACTGTGTTCTGGCAGAATGTGAGGTCTGCAAATCTGACCACAGGTAAGCATATGGCATGACAAATACAATATACTGATGAAGTTATTATTGGATGCTGACATGTCCCAATCCTCTCTTCCCCAATGACAGACAGTGTTGGCATAGCTGGTGGTGTTGGATTCACACAAGAAGGTCATCCTCTACTGCTTGCAATATGCCTCCTAATATCACTTCTAATTATGAAAGGAACCATGTAAGCATGTACCAGGACATGTGTGAAATGAATTGTCATGAGTTATATTATATGATTTGTTACTTCCTGTTACAGTATAGTTTTAGGATTAAATGTTTAACAGATTTCAAAATTAGTCGAGCCCTTTTTGGCGCCTTTAAACAACACAACTGACAAAATGATGGAAAAACATATATTTATACAATAAGGGACTTAAAATGTAAATATAGAAGTCAACTAATGATTAATTAATGATTGATTTGAACAAGTTTTTTTACAACTAGTTTTAGAGTCTCCACATGATTTGTAGCTTTTCAGCATTTATATACACTGTATTTCTGAATTATATTGTAAAATCGACTCATTGATAATAATAACACATTCATATAATTGTATGACTATTTAATTTAAGAGAGTGACTGCGACAAAATAGTTCATGCGAATGTGATTAAATTGTTTCACCTTTTGCTTCAGGAATGTATAAAAGTCCATTAGAGCAAAATGTGCCCAATTTTTCACTCTCTGGAATGAAATAAAATGCCATACCTGTGGTTACACAAAGCTGTCTATGTAATGCAATGTAAATGTCATAATAATAATATTAATAATAATAATAATAATAATAATACACTTTATTTGTATAGCACCTTTCATACACAATGTGCAACTCAACGTGCTTTACAGTTAAAAACATAGGAAAAACAAAGGATGAAAGGAACAAATCAAAAATAAGAAAGAACAGAAAAGAATAGGTAAAAGCCATAAAAATATTAAAAACCATTTCCTAGAGGCAAATTTGTTTTCTCCCTCTAACTACCATGGCCCCCTTTAATGAACTCTGCTAGCTATATTTACCTATACATTATGATTGAATGGATCCATGCACATGTTTGCTATACTGTTTAAGTGAAAACATCGTCATACATGCATATGTGAACACAGGGGTGTTGTTGATGTTGTCTTTGTAAAGGAAGCATGTGTGAACATCGTTCAGTCATTGACAAACACATTACTGATGGGACCATCAATGTAATACAAGAACAAGCAGTATCTTGAACCTGGTTCACTTAATGCAAAAGCA
Organism: Forbesichthys papilliferus; assembly: GCA_025399855.1. Lineage (NCBI taxonomy): Eukaryota > Metazoa > Chordata > Actinopteri > Percopsiformes > Amblyopsidae > Forbesichthys > Forbesichthys papilliferus. The sequence goes on along the minus strand of JAODOY010043634.1, from coordinate 1,086 downwards.
TTGGCTTATTCTGTAAATGAAATATGTAGACTCTTATATACAGTATGTACAGTACAAGTGATTATACTTTGATGAATTCACCTGAAGAGAAGTACAAATTACAGATCCATCAAAAACAACATCCGTTCCTTTGCCACTTGATTGTGTCTTTAGGCATCCCTTAAATAATCCTGCCTAAATCTCTTTTGCATTCACATCTTTCCCAAGTATTATACATATATATATATACTGTATATGCATTTCATATGTATTTCATAATATTTATATACAGTATATATCAAAGTTGTTTATTAACGGCCCAATCTGTCACTTTTTGGTTGTCAATTACATCCACACAACACTGCTGCTGTCGTCCATTGTAAGGTCCCTCAGCCACTCGTCCCTGCCCCAGTTTACGCTGCGAGGCAGAGGGATTCGTGGAATCACAATCAGGTGAAAATCCATGTTGCCAGGCTTCAAGTTATGTGCTTGTGGTTAAACCACCGACCGATCAGCGTCCTATGAGGGACTACTGGCAGCTCCAGCTGCGTGGTTTAGGTGTCACGTCGGCCTATGATAGACGGTGATAGACCATCACCTGCCAAGCATGTTTTTAAAGCCTATCCTTTTCCAAGAAGTTTCCAATTATGAGTGAACCATGGCAACTGGCGTGTCAGGTTTTGTCTAACGGTACCATGCATCTCGGCTTTCAGTCTCCATAGTGTTGGTGGCATTGCGTGTGGTTACAATACAAGGGCGTGCCAGTGCTGATTAGTACACGATGTATGCTACGCATCCCTGTCACGTGTCATGGTCACGCTAACTGCACACTTATGTGAGCTCGTGTGCAATTCGAGCCCAGCCCCGGTGTATTGAACCCCAAACAATTTCTGGGCGTATTTAGCTCCTCTCACATTTTCACAAATTTCTTGGTGTAAGGGGTTGGGACTTTAAAGTGACTCTATATGACTTTCTGCCACTAGATGTCATACTAATGGCACATTTCTACTGCATGGTGTAATGTTTCGTGGTCCTAGTCCGGTGTTAGTCTCGTCACTTCATGTTTCCCTTGTATATTGAGCCTGTTTGCCCGTCACTCCCTGCCCA
>JAODOY010043623.1:0-19812 GCA_025399855.1 Forbesichthys papilliferus | reverse complement strand
GATACCCTTAAGATTGCCTACTGTAACAAAGTGAGCAATATGTGTGAATGCTATGATATGCAGAAGCTTCATTTGATAGGCTAATGTAGTGCTCACAATGGGCCTGGCCAATTCTGGAATTGTCTGAAACTGAGGGACATCGACTAGCCCATATAAACACTGCAGCCTATGAATGTGAATAAACGCACTATTAAATCAAATGTAAAGTAAACCCATATTCTGTAGACTACCATGGTGGTCCACCGTTCGTATAGTAACATGGGTCCGCCCAGCTGAAAACCATTCAAACTTGATCTAGAGGAGGCGAGTGGCGGTTTCTAATCAATCAGCGAATTTGTAACAAAAAGCAAAGCTATGATTGGTCAATAGGATTGTCACTCCTTTTCATTTCTTTCCACGTCGAGCAAGCCAAATTAATTTGGAGAGAGCAGAGGTTAAGATCTGAGCAGTTGTATGTGCTGCTTTATTTCAGTTCTTGTGACATTGCAGTCATTGTGCCCATGGGTTTGCCTTAACCTCTCAACTCACAAAGTGTGCTAGACAGATTTATGCACACTCAACATACGACGTCCGCGCGCAGTGTTCAAATGAACATTCTGTGCGCGCGACTTTGTCCGTGTGCGCGCTCAACTTGGTTCTTGTGTGCGAAAAATTCTGCGAGCGCGATTTGTGAGACTATATTGACGCCATACATTTCGGCCTTAAGACAGCGCGAGGGTTAATATAACTTGTAAAGTAACTCATTGTTAGTAAAGTAACTCACTGTTAGTAAAGTATGTGAAATGTTATATATTGTGTTTCCAGGTTATCAGTAAGCCTGAAGGGCAGTGTGCTCTAAGGACATTCTGTATTACCGTAGTTAATACTGAGAATTACTATGCAACTGTTCCCTCTAGTGGCAGCTATACATGTACTGCAACAAGAAATGTGAAGACTAGAGCAAACAATCTTTAAATGGCACCAAAGTTCCTTTATTAATTCTAAACAGCAAGCCCACTCACACACATTAAACTGGACATGCATATACCTCTCTGCAATGTAAAGCACATATTGTTCATTTGGTTTGTGTACATTTCAAACAAACACCACTAAACAAATGTCACAATTAAAGACTTACCGGGACCTTTCAAACCCTTAATGACAAATGACAAACAGAATGGACAACAACATGTCCATACTCCAAGTGACAGAGTAGAAAAATACATAAATAAAATGACACAGATCTCCTTAATGTGTTTTTCCTAGTGGAAATAATGTGTTCATCTCAGAAAAACAAAAGATTAATAACTGTGCTAATCCCTGCTGGTGTCTTATCTTTAAAAATCGACTATTGTACTGCAAGCGATATAAATAAACAGCACTCTTGTGAACCACTGAACAGCCTTAAGATACTTCAACAATGTAAAGAAACCTATACTTGTGCAGAATGTATAAGAGCTGTATCAAAATGTCTAAAACAATGTATCAAATATAAAGGAACACACACAGCATACAGTACACATCAATAAGGTGGAAACATGACTTTTTTTATGATACATCAGACTGAAATTTATGAGTCTAGTTATAATTATTATTTTTTTTTAATAAAACAGCCTGAACTTCATGATTTGCACATTAACTTCAAATTGCATGGCTATACTAGCTTTGTGTACTTACATTACATGCAGAGATCAGAAAAGCAGTCTGCACAAGACATACATTTGGTTATAGAGTTAACAAAAAATAAATGGTCCAAGTTACAGAACTCTAAAAGGAACTGTTCAAATCAGCTGTAGTAAGATATTCAAAAAGGATGGACAAAATAATAACTCAAATCAATTAGGTTAATTTTGTTGTGTGTATATCACTACAGATGTAGGATACATGCCTTGTTAAATTAAATAAAAGTTTAGCATACAGGAATATAACAATAAATAGCCCACACAAGGCAAGGCTGTATTGACGGTCCTCGTTACAGGACAATTACAGCTAGCTACCACTATGGTGGTTATGGTGCACATAAATCTCACACAAAGTCGAGAAGTTCTGTGAAATGTTTTAGCTTTGCAGTGATGGACTCTGGAGGAAAGGAGGCATTATAATAAAGCAATCTTATTTCATGGTTGTCACAGAGATTTAAGAGGTACTGTAAAAAAGGAGTACAGTTAAAGCAAGACTTGAGGAAAAGGCAGACAGTCAAGAGCTAATGTTCCACAGCAGGAGTACTTTTCAATACAAAAACTAAGAACTAAACAAAACAAGAGAATAAAAAAATATTTGATTAAATAATGTTTTGTATATTCAGCCTTATTTTCATTACAGGATCATCAAGCTTTAATAGCTATGCATAAGGGAGTATTTATCCCGACCTGTGAAAACTGTCCATTACATTCCTGTTAACATGGCTTCTTGTAAACTACAATATTACACTTCTTGTAAACTACAACATACACTATGTAAAAAGCAATAGTGCCCAAAAAAGTATACAGTACACATTATTCAGTTTGACAATGCAAATACACATAGTGGAAATAAAGCTTTTCCAACCAAAGGCACGATTAAAACAAATCCAAAAAGATAAAGGCTAACATTTTAAGGTGTACTTCATTCAAACTGTGCAGCCATTTTCCAAAAGCATAAGACAAAAGCGAATGTATAACTGTTTTGACACTGGATGGCAAAACAAGTAAAGTATTTACATAAATATCAAAGCAAAGACTTGAGCTATGTTTACACAGACAGGAGATACTGACCTTACGATGTCAAATGCGTCAGACGACTGATTGTAACAATAAACCCTGTATAGTTTAGTAGAGTTCTATTATTCATTTATCTAACATGTCAGGTGTAAAAAGAATTTAAGAAAGCTCCCAGCATGTGGGTGAAGGAGTCTTATCTATTATGATTTCCAAGGACATCAATGTGTACTAATACTGTTTGCACCTGCTGACAAACTCCAGCAGGTGCAAAGGGCTGCGCTGGTTTAGCCGAGGTTCAGACATAGCACTTAGGATCCTAATCGCCAAGGCTTCACCTAAACAAATACACACTCCTCGCATTGTGCCACCTCATTAAAAACAATAAAATAAAAACCCAATGTCACCGCAGCAACCCTCCCACCTTTGTCCAATTCAGTGTGCAGCAACAAAACATCCTTAACACACTTTGAGAGACCACAGACACCAACATGTCAGCGCTGCGTACAGCCTCCGTATCTCCATCAATAATCAACTGACATGAATTGATTTGGTAATAAAATACCAATTCAGAAATCCTACCTACAGTTACTTCAAGTGACGCATATGTGACACGTCAGTGAGGGAGAAAATCCTTGCATTTTATGTGACAATGTTCCTTAATTCCCAGCGACTAGAAAACGTGCTCCCTGGTACGTTTGGCTGGCCTCAACTCTGGGCCAAAATGGCGACGGCACCTTTCCTAATATATTCTGGCGTGTGTTTGGTTTAGTGTGTGTGTTCATGGAAAGAAAGCTGCACACTGACATATTGGGCTAGTGTGTTGTGTTTAGTGCACGCATAACCTGGGAATAAAATCACACTCAAAGAGCTGGTGTCTGGAAGACTGCAGTTGGCCATAATGTGTGGCTCTCCCAACCATTTGCCTCTCCCGCACCTGTCGGTCAGGCCTGTCCGTCAGTCAGTTTGCCCGTCTGTCTTCACTGAAGCTTGGCCAGGTCAATGTTGTCCAGGTCAATGTCAGGCGAGGTGACGCAGCACATGCACAGCTTCTGAGTGTACAGGGAGATCTTGTCTGCAGGAGGACACATGAGGAGATGATTGAGGATTGGGCAATAATTCTCTTCAAACCCGACGACGTCGTCAATAGTAATCTATGGTGCCATAGTAATCTATGGCCGTTTTTCCACTACTTTCATATAATGGCTTCTAAAAGCAGTTCTGTTATGGTCATCATAATGTTTTATGTCTCTGTCAGCTACAATTTGGAGGAAATTAACTCAGTTTGTGTTTTTAAAATGCAAACAAATGATAAACGCCTAATATTTTTAGTGTTTTATTATGTAAAGGATGGTAGAATATTGTGTAGTTTGGTTTGAAACATATTCTGATTCCTCCATGCCTTCACTAACTTTCTAACTATGCTCAAATAAAAACACAAAATTAATTTAAAAACAGAATTTGTTTTATTTATGTATAAGGATACGTTTCTAGGGGAACGCCTTTATCTTTATATTTTTTCCATTTGTAATTTTAGTATCAAAAATTATAAAGTTTTACACAATTCTCTCACGCCACTTTACCATTGTGCGCTCGCACACACACACACACACACACACACACACACACACACACACACAGTGTCTAGATTATGAGGAAAACAATCGTGAGCTTCTAGCCTTTACCGTTCTGAAGATATGATCCGAAATGTAAACTAACCCCCCCCGCCCCCCCCATACTACTATTCGAAGGTGCATAATGTAAGTGAAGATATGAAATATAGACCTGTGCAAAATCGGTTTAGAGGGTTAAGCTTTCCTGCTTGGAGTGGTACTACAGGTTTGCCTTATTGCTTTTAGTGGCAATACTACTTTTCCGTATTATGTCATGCAGCACACACGCACTTCTGTGGGACGTGGCTGTGTTTCAATGAGGAATACAATCGACTCTTGCGTCATAATTTCTTAATTCGATGACATTTTGGTCGCTGAACATGTTCACCTGCCCCCCTAACTGTGCATTATCTGACCATGGACTTGCATCACGTCGCATCACACCGTGTTTATGCTCATAAGCTCTCCGCTACACCTTTCCCCAAACAAAAACACGGTGGCAACACAGCATACTAGTGAGCCAGCCTAATTCCTTCACTGTGACAGCCCTGCCCCTAGCCTAGCCCAACACATTTATAAACAAGCAACACCTTCAGCATTGAGTCACGCAACGTGGGTTTATACCTCATGGCGATGTGTCGTGTTACTGTCTGTGCTTTCACGCCCTCACAGATACTCTTGCTTGCATGACATGACCTACATACAGTGTGCAAACAGGGCTTTGACCTTTTACAGCACTAATTCCAATACACAGTACTGCCTACACTCAGCCAGGCGAGGCGTTTACTACGACCAAGAAGCCGGTGGCTGTCAGAGAGAGTTCCAGCAGCACTAAACTTGCACTTCTGGTTCAATAGTGTCACATCTAGAGGGGCGGGGCCCATGGCTCTGGAACTAGAGTGGCTGGCGCGTTGCCGTGGGTTACCTAGCAGCTTGCCCAGGCAGGCGGGCCGCGAGCTGGGCGGCAGGTGGATGCACAAGTAGTAGATGGGCACCCCGGAGAGAGCCACAGCCATGCCCACCAGGGAGTTGACGGTGTCGCTGTACAGCGGCATCACCACCAGGAACACGCTGCACAGGCAGTAGACGATGGGGAAGAACAGGGGCAGCTGGAGGGAGGCCCAGGGAGGAGGCCCAGGGAGGAGGCCCAGGGAGGAGGCCCAGGGAGGAGGCGGGGAGGAGGCGGGTGGGGTGAGAAGAGGAACAACAACATGCTCATTCATTTGTTCCACAAGCTCAATGGGGAAGCTTGACATTGTGCTCCACGAAACAGGTGCGCTTAATATTAACCGTGTTGTTGTTAATAATGTTATTAAGTAATCACTATATTTTCACCATTATCATGTATGGTGGATTTCAGAATATACAGCAATCATATTTATCAAGAACGGCTAAGACAAACAATGCTATTTAGAGACCCATCTAATTTGAATGCTTCTGAAATGGCTGATGAAAGATAAGGTTGAGACCAGCAACAATAGAACTTGGGCGCTAGCCAGGCGTTACCTTGACAGGCCGATACATGTCAGGGGCCTTGATGCGCAGGTAGATCTGGCTGGCGATGGACAGGCCGATGAACAACCAGTAGTTAAAACTGAAGTAGTTGATGAGCTGGAAGACGTCACGTACGCACAGGTACATCAGAGACATTGCCCCCTGGACCAGGGAAAGAAACAAGGCGCTTTAAACAAACGCCCACGTGGCCACGCAAGGAAAATTGTTCTCATTTTGGACGCGTTCAGGACCCATTTGGTACTCAAATTATATGAGCTGAGGTCGATAATGAAAATGCACAGAGACACATGCATTTAATGAGTTAAAAGTATGGTCAGCCATTCTTGCAAAATTTGAGCTCAAATCAAAATTGCTCGGCGGCGGGGCCGCATTACACATCTAAATGCATTGTGAAGCAAAGCGCAGTGCTACAGCTTGGTTGACACGAGCTCTACTTTGATGATGTTACTATTTACGGAGCCATGGCTGTGTAGGAGTATCAGATTATTTTTTTAAATCCAACACACACAGAATGGTTAGCTAGTGAAATACAGGGAGATATTTGGTGAATTGCAAAAAGTGTATCAGCTTACATTTAACTTGCAATAGCTGACTTTACCTTTAAAGTTTAAAGATATATTTTAGAAGATATGGGTGAGAGAAGTGGTCATACATGCATTGAGACGTCGACAATTACATGCCGCCAACAGCTTTAAGAACCCACTAGACGTTGCCCAGATGCTGCCCCTGTAGCTTAGCGAATGCCTTGCTGTTAGTAAACACAACTGCGTTTGGAGCACCAATACCGACATTGAAGAGCAGCGCGGGGATAGGGGTGAAGCACTTGATGTGAATCATACACAGGACATTAGGCAGGTGTCCTTCTCTGGAGCCGACAAAGAACAACCTGAAAGACAGTGGAAACATGTGTGTCACGTCTTGCTCAGGTGAGACACAGTGCGCTTTGGACGCTGCATTTGCAGTAGGGAGACGGTGGAACTGCGCACGCGGCGTGCGTTTACCGACTGACCTGGAAGCAGCTATGATTGAAGAGTTGAGGCCTCCGTAGCAGGATATGGCCACAGACAGGGGGATGATCCAGCGGGCCCAGCCCAGCACCTCGTCTGCAAAAGTCTGGGGGGGGGGGGGGGGGTCGGGGAAGGGAGGGAATTGGGGAGAAATGAAGTGGCCTCTCTTTACAATAGCTGAACATGCATTGTCTGAAAGATTGTGTCAGAGTGTGTGCACAACATCTGTGTACACTTTAATTATGTGTGTGCACGCTTGCAAGCGTGTGAGCAAAGATATGAGCCTTCATTTCCTGATCTGGAAAGACAGGATTCTTGCCCTGTGTCTCCAGTGAAAGTAATTATAAAGTAGTAACATGGCTAGTCAAGTCATTACAGAGCACACAGTAAGCGATATGTTAAATGTGTATCATTATACATGTAAATTGCCACATTAAACATTTAATGTGCATCATTAAACATTTGTAGTTTATGATTTGCCACTAGAGTACAGTGCACTGCCTTGTCCTGAAGACACAATGAAATGTAGATCAAATAACACATTTCCTATGACTAGATCTAAGATTAAGTCGTCCTTTTATTACTTTATTTCCCCAAGAAAGACATCATGTGTGCAGCTGTGCCGTCAGGTTTATCTCAGAAAACAAAGGAAACTGGACTTCCTATTAATAGTAAGAGATTACAGTAGATTCATCCAATCAATAGAATGTTGCTGTAAGCAGTTCACCATTGACGTTAAAATGTAAAACAACTGCATTACCCATCTTAACTCCCTGCAAGAGTGAAGACCTCGTGCTTGTTGACTGCCAAGAGAACCACAAATGAAACCTGTGCCCAACTAAGCAGATTACCTCAGAGCTCTGCCTCTTTGCATGGCCTAATTCTATCAACCACTCCCAGTGTGCGCCTGTTGTGGAGCGCTAACGTCTTTAGCCCCGCCGAGGTTCCTGTCGTCACGGCGACTGCTATGGTTACAGAGCCACCGGGGAGCCAAATCGCCGGATGGACAGGCCAGACAGCAGATCACAGGAAGCTGCTCTCGGACACAGAGCAGACCCTGTCGATTTGAGATGGGTCCTGGCACCTGCTAATGCAGCAACGGGATGGGCGCTTCACAAGCCCGCACCAGGAAACCCAGCAGGTACCACACCCACACACTTACCACGGCAACTGCATCGCTGCTGATGATGGCATCCATGTCCATGACAACGTAGTAGGCGATGTTTGTGAGGATGTAGATTACTGTGACGATAGGCATGGAGATGGCTATCGACAGGGGCAAATTCCTGCAACAGGAGCAGAGAGAGTGGTTGGCTGAGGTCCTCAGAAAGCCACATCCAGATTTTATGAACCAGACTTACGGGAACATTCACGTGGAACATGGCAAGCGGCAAACCCTTTATGGACGGCATGGCAAACATTTTTTAATAAATAAATAAATAGTCACACGGAACAGCAAGTTAAAAAACAAAAAATTGACGATGGCCCTCGTTTATGTAACGTGCGTACGATATAAACCTGAGCGTACTATCCATTTCCACGCAAAGGTCAGAATTGATAAATTTTGATAGATTTGGACGTGAGGGGCGGCAACGCTCACATCACACAAAGTCTCAACTCATGTACACAAGTTTGAGTCATCTTACTTGTGTTGCAGTGCACCGTGGAGGTGGCGGAGAATTATTTGAGAGTTGTTTTTACTGTATATGCATTCACATATTCATTTAAAGTCAGTCATTTAGAGTCAGTGGGAGGAACTGTACGCCAGAGAAAAGGTAGCATGATCATTTTGGCCTGTGGAGTTCTGCATAGCGCACCTTATTTGATGATCCGACGCTGACAGAAACCAGTAGACATGACCAGAGTCGTTGCCTATATACACACGTGCTTAGTCCAGCCCCAACTTAGATAAGGAGTCACAACCTAATTCATTGCTTCTAAAATGTGAAGCGTTAGCTTCAAGCTTAGCTTGTTACCTTTGGCGGAACAGAAAATGAATCGTGCTCTATACAATTTTCAGGTTATATTGAGACCACTGATGTCTCTGCCCATCTTAAGAAATAAACCATCCAAACGTCTAATATATATTAGGCTATAACATACAAAATATAGGCCTACAGTATAGGGCCTATTGCATTTAGGCATAACCGGCCAGTACACAAGTAGAGCATGCAACCACTTGTTGAAGCAGTTTGGAGAAGTTCCTCTTCTTTGATGCACCGGTCTCAACATTAGATTGATAAATAAGGGCCAACATGTTGCTACTATCATGTCACACGGTTTAAAAATATAGTAAAAAAATTTTAAATAATTTTTACATTATTTTTTCATGGCTAATATTTTATGTAATCATTTGTCAATATGTTATCTAGTGGTCTTGCATGTCTAGATTTACAATGTTTAATTTACGATACATAGCAAAACATCAGGACCGCCCATTTGTTAAAAGGGAAACTGCACTTCAGTTAGGCCCTGTTGCTTAAATAACTCAACTACTTAGAGGGAAATAACCCATTGTCTGCTGTAAATAAGAGAACAAACACTTTTTTATAATAAAAAGGAGAACCATTGTTAGTGCATTATTATCAACATACTGTAGTTTTAGCATTATATATATATATATATATATATATATATATATAATCTTATTGCTTAACAGTGGAAGTTACAGAAAGAAAACAACAGGCTTTGCAGGAGAACCTAGTGAGGACAGCTTTCCCTCAAGGTTAAGCGTGGGGCACAGTGTGGTCTCGGTGACTCCAGGCAGGCATGAGAGGTCATCGTCACCCGGGGTCTAAGGTTTATGCTTAACAGTTTAGATATCCCTACAGAAGCTTATTTGAGTGTCACACTATTGTAAGAATTAGACTGTTCTATGCGTAACAAAGTGCTGAGTCAGCAGGGAGCAGGGAAACAGATGGAAACAGATAGGGACAGCACTTTAACGAACACACTGTTAGTAAACAAGAGATAGGCATGAGGAGGGGACATGAGTGTGTTCACAGATACCTTCCCCAGCAACCACACCCAGCAGGAGGAGAGAACCGACGTGGGGCCCCAGGATTGGCAGAGACGCACAATCAACATCTGATAGAAAAACACTGTCTAGAATATTATCACTGGGCCGAGAGACATTCGGAACCAGACTTCTCGAACTTTTGATATTGCATGCTGTCAGTCAGTTAAAGGAAGTGTGGATCAGGGCCCTGTAACTTGTATTTGTGATCTACTATTATTATATTAAAGCTGATTTTGATAAACTTGGACACAGTGTCTCCTCCTACTTCAACTCCATAAACAAACACGCTGGAACTGGGTGAGAAGACACCACCCATATTCCAACAACGTTCAATATCCCTTTAAAATCTCCTGAACAATAAGGCAATGCCAAGAAGAGCCCCCTAAAGACAGACGTCACACCTCTCTGGGTTCTTGAGCTCCTCTGTGATGAAGTTGAGTGTGTCCCAGCCAGAGTAGGAGTAGAGGGCAGCATAGAGAGCCAAGGCCATGTCGCCAGGGTTCCACCTGGAGCCTTTAAATGAATCCTCAAAATTCTGAGTCTGACCTGCACACAGACACACACTCAAATGGAATACAGATTTTCACATGAAGAATGGACATCTTACGTTATTTTCCTTTGTTGTACAGTGAACAGAATAGGACTAAGGAATAGGAAGGTTAAAAGACCGGCATTGCAGGTTGGACCCATGTAGCAAACCGCCAGTAATCCAGCCACTCAGGCCTATACACAGTAGACTACAACGTGTTTTTCATTTGACTGAAATTTGAAGTGAGAGCCATGACAACACGAAGTATACAAAGCTACATATTAAGGCTTTGAAGGTTTCAAACAAACTATAAATGGGGATTATGGTGAGAAAATGATTAAGCCATCCCCATCGATTACTGGGATCGAACACGTTTAAATAAAAATGAATGACGCAACAATGAGTTGAGAGTCCAACCTAGCATACTAGCCCAGATCAATACTAAAGAGGGGAAGCCTACCTTGTCCTAAACGGATCAGGCCAGCGATGATGATGACGATAAGGGCCAGCACCTTAGCCACGGTGGAGACCACCTGGAGGATGGCTCCATACTTCACTTTCATGCAGTTCACAACCGTCAGCAGACCTGGTGGGGAGAGGGGGATTATATCATACATACATACATACATACATACATACAAATAAAATTGAATCTTAAAATCGGCATCGGACAGAAAAAAAAACGTACATTTTTAATACAGATTAACTAGTGTTTCCTCTGGAAAATATATTTGCTGGGGAGGGGGTGGGGGTCTTAATGAGGGCCACCAGGCCCTTATTTTTGGGGGGGTTGTGCTGGAAAATATTTAAAAAGTATAAAGCGCAAAATGAATAAATCTGAAATATAGTTTCCAACCCCCTGAAATGACCTCAATGTAAAATTGCATTTTGATGCCTGGAAGGTCACTGGTTTAGAAAATACATCAACTCCGTTTCATATCAATATTCAATTAACGGTAGGCCTATCATTGTTTCAAATCCTCCATTTTCTACAGTATACTTTGTTGACGGTCCCTTAGTGCGCATAACTCTGCTGCTGGAAAGCCCAGGATTATCCGTCAACTCTCCACGGCTGTCTCACTCCTAGATGAGCTCCGTGTGTGTGTGCGCCTGATCTGGACTGGTAGATTGCCCTTAGTGTAATCTGTCAAACTGATGGACGGCCTTCAAGTTTGTCAGTTAAATATATTCAAGTCAAGGAAATAAATATTTAAAACCATTAATGTTCTGTAATGGCACTTTATAATGCATGAATCTACAGTGTTAAAATAATAAATATATTAAACCATGAAAATACTTAAGGCCCATTCCTTCAATAGAATATAGCCCACTGCTTACACAGGCCCTCTTATCCAAGGCCCTAACAGATCTGAATCCATAAGCTCAAAGACATGGCAGTTTAAATATTTACTCGACATGGGTTTGGCCAGAGACGGTGTCATTCAGTAGGAAGCAAGTACACAGGGTGAGAGACAAAAAAAAAAGAACAAAGAAGAGAGAAAATAGAAAAAATAAAAAGAACTTGGCACACGAACTTGGCACTTGATACGCTACAGTTGACAATAAAATAAGAGCATGGCCAAATTAAGGTAAAACCAGTTTAAGGGCGATGTGGTTTGTATTGCATCAGACAACAGCTGCATTGTTATGGCATTTACGACTGTTTGGAAAACGTAAAATAGACTGGCACTGAACAGCACATGTGAACATGACATTTTCATCTAGCTAATAACGTCAAACACCCTGAAGGGTTATCTACACTCTGACTTAGCATAGGTGACTTGTGATAATGGGTAGGACACATCGGCAGCAATGGCGAGGATTCATTCAATGTCTTAGGACACACACAAATGATATAGGCCCATCTCCCTGCGACTAAACAGACAAGCTGTACAATACACCAAACGACAAATAAACAGCTGGTTCACAGGAAAAGGAAATCGCCAGGTCGCTGGTTGACTATTCGGTGTAGCCGCTGGACCGACCGCGCTCATCAAGCGAAACCTGACGCTCAAATCAACTTTTTCTAGCGATTCAAATTTGGAATCGGCATCGAGAAGTAAAGAAAATCGCTAGCGTTTACACCAATCAAAATCTAGGTAAAGGCTTTCTTGCAGAGCTTAAATATAAAAATAAAAAAACAACCTAGTAACAGTGAGAACATTCATTTTTCTCCAGCAGCCAGCAGCCCCAAAACAAGTACCATTTGCATTTCAACTAGATATCTCCAAATCACGGCAAATGTATGGATATGCGCCGTGTTGCTCGCCTGTTTATCTTTTATTTGACTCCTTAAGTCTTCTCTTAATTTAATTTTGAATTAACAAAAGACATAGAAAGGCCTACATTTGATAATGCAAGCACTAGGCTACTAGATTTTGGTGTCAACAAGCACAGAGAACGGTAAGATAGCGAAATGCTAGGATATATTAGTTGAATAGGAGCCATAACCAGCCACATTTACAGGAAAAAAAAAAAGTGTGTGAACGCCTGCGGGCCATCTGCTTCACAGCACTAAATACAACAGTACACAACCTGAAGATGTCCCTGGATTATGTATCAAGCAAACATACCAAAGTGTGCATATGCAGTATAATAAATCGAGTAGAATCTTACATATGATGGCAGCGGCGAAGAGGCGCACCGCGGCATAAGGAGCGTGGCATGTTTGGTAGAAGGGCTGGATGAGATAGCTGGAAAAGGTTAGTGCGATCACCGCCTGACAGGCTGGCTCTACAATCAACAGGGACGTCCATAATCTGCAATGCAATTCAGCATTAGTCCACCAGAGGCGCATGCAAGTATGGCCAATCCATCGACAATACAATCTGTTAGGGGTCTAAGAATATATATAGAATACGCCTGAGTATCATGATATTATGTTACTGTATCGATTCTCTAAAACACTAATCGATAAAATAAACATATATAATTTATTTGTAAAAGGGTTAATGTACAAAATACATTAACCTCAAAAGTAAGGAAAGCTGCTTTATGTTAAGATTAAACTATACATTGAATTACTAGATTAAGCTAATTTCCATCTGCATTCCCTGAGCAAGTTTACATAAGTGTTTCTACGAACCCACACATTCGAATTGCTTGACAGTTTTCCACAAACTGCATTACAGAAATACATTGTGATGATAGCAAAGCCAGAGTTCTCCGTTAAGTTAAATGGCTTCTGCAGGCCTATCTTAGCAGTGACTTTGCAAAGGCACGACATCGGAGGTCACGCACCGAATGAAAGCCAACAAGCCTCCGAAGGACTCCAGAATGTAAGCGTAGGAGGCGCCGGACTTGCGGATGGTAGTTCCCAGTTCGGCGTAACACAGTGCCCCAAACACAGAGAAGACCCCCCCAATGGCCCACACCACCAGGGACAGGCCGAAAGAGCCTGTGTATGCAAGAACTCCCTAAGCAAAAAACACATTAGATCACAAAACGAACTGCTGAAACATGCTGGCATGGTGGCTATATCAATATGAAACTAGGGTAACATAGAATGCACAATAACCAACTACTAACCTTCAGAACTACCAGAGACAACACTTTATATTATTTCAACAATTAAAACATTTCCCAAAAATCAATGACTCTTCCCCCCTCCCAAAAAAAATACAAAAATAAAACAAGCAAGCAATAGATTAAACATTCTGACTGAAATACATGTTAAAAATGCAAGGACATCCCAGCAATCCTACGGGATTAGTCGGGATCTTCCGTACCTTTGGCGAGACGAATATTCCTGAGCCGATCATGTTGCCCACGATGAGGCAGACCCCGTGGAGCAGGGAGATCTCCTGCTTCAGACGTATGACATTGCCCTGGGACACGCTGTCCGCCTCGGTGCCCATAGCCACTGCCTCGGTCCCACACAGGCTACGGTGGACGGAGGGGAGGAAGGGAGGGAGAGAGAGAGAGAGAGAGAGGCTGCCCGACCGGTTGGAAGGAAGGAAGGAGGGTGGAGGTATGAACGATGAACAGAAGAAAGGGGAGTGGACCAAGCAAGGGAGAGAGGAGGGTTACTAGACGGCCAGGGCGATGCACTCTCAGCCAATAGTCATGGTGGCGTCATCTCGCTGTGCCGACGCTGGGACAACCTGTGGAGAATTATTCCAGGGTCAGTGTGTGTGTGTGTGTGTGCGCGCACGCTGGACAATGCAAGCTCATCCAAGAATGCATGGTAAATTCTTTAACCTGTGAACCAATACACAGTGCAGACAACTGCATCAGATAAGGCCTGATGTGTGTACAATGTTATCATTTATAGATTAAATAATCTAATTATTTCCCCCTTTACAGTGTGAAGGTTTAGCATGCTGAGATAACTTGAAGTCCTTTTAAATCCTTTGTTCCTTTAAATTGCTTGAAAAGACACAATTACTATGGAATGTCTGATTCACTCATTGCATTGAATGTGTGAGAAAAACAATCAAAATAGTAGGGTGTTGTTACTCTGCAGACCTTGGCCTACTGAATACTCTCCCATAAAAAGGTGACATTTTACACATTAACAGCAAACAACTACTATGTAAAGATATAGTAGTGTCATTGCATCAGAGAGAATGACATCACACTCCCTCTGTGCTCTGTAATCATAGTTTCAGCCTCGTCTATCCATTAGCACTGTGTCTGTGCTGCTGAACATCTGTTTAGTTTGTGAACTGGGACTGAGGTTGATTCATTTAATATGTTTTAACAAATACGTTTTGGAGACAAGAGGACACAGAGCTAGCTAGAGCTGCGCTAATTAATAGTCCCAGTCTTGTGACTGCACCCCCACCCCACCACTGCCTCAACATGGCTCTGCTATGGTATGCTCTATGTTATCTACAGTCTGTGTGTTTGAACAATAAAAGTCAATTAAAGTCTTGAGACAAGTTAGGACTACAATGGGTTCTAATTATGGAACATGCACTCCTGCACTACTGAGAGAGTGCATGTTACATAATTACGTAGCCAAATTGTTATACAATGCACATACTGCATTTAGGTATATACATAATATTTTATTTTAAAAATAAAATTGAATTAAAAAAATAATTTAAAAAAATGGTTAAAGTAATAGTCCCAGTCTTGTGACTGCACCCCCACCACACCACTGACGCAACATGACTCTGCTATTGCATGCTCTACTTCTAAAGATAAGTCAGCCATGCGTTATAAACAGTCTGTGTGTTTGAACAATTAAAATAAATTAAAGTCTTAAAATATTTTATTCTAAAAATACAATTGAATTAAAACAACATAAAAACTGTTAAAAAAACAAGCATATATTGCACAGTTGGTCAGGGAGCATAAAAGCTTTAGCCTATAATTTTTTTATTCTAATATAAAGGCACATAGTCCTGTGGCACATGAGGGATATTAGTCTGTTTCACAGTTGGGTTTATGTAATTTACTCAAATGAAAGTGCATAACAGATTAGCATTTTTATGTTAAATTAAAGTTGAATATTAAAAATAACTTTACCTTCGCGACTGAGATGTACCGTTTGACAGTGGCGATGAGCAAACGTTCTGCTATGGTTTGCGTATTTATAACTTCAAGCATAACTATGATAGATTATAGATGTCAACTATAATTCTTAAAACTTGCTTTAACACACACACTGTAATTATCACAAGTGGGTGACAACAACTAGGCTACTTAAGCGCAACTGGATGGAAAAACGTGGTACTACTACTACTACGGGTATAGTCTGACCTCCCGGTTGACACATGGCAAACGCGGAAGTACAGTACCTGGTAATTCTGCCCTAATTTAGTTGTTGGGTATAAATAATTAGTGTTGGTGCAGAGAGGTAGCGAGTTTTCTAACAGCTAACGGTGTTAGGTTACTTTAGCCCGCTTTACAGCAAAAACGAGTAACCAGGAAAACAGACGACTTGCTTTACACAATAGCCAAGCTAGCATTTAGCGCGCCAACAGGTGTTACGCCCAATTCTGTCTCCTGCCGAATTCAGTGACCCTTTCGAAATTGCGCATGCGCCACCTAAAATCATGTACAAACTATTAGTGTGCGCGTGTGATTTCTCGTGCACTTTTTGTGTCTCGCTACTGAAGTGTTTTAGTTCGGGAAAGGGTTACTAAAAGGTTAGCTATATCGATGGTGGTTTGCTCTGCAAAAAGCTTGTGATTTTAGCGATTTCTGAATAAAAAGCGAATAGTATCTACTTTATCTACACCAGCCTCGTCGTTTTAAGGTTAATTGATGTCTAGATATTTCTAAATATTATTTATAGATCTATCGAACTTTTTCATGCTTTTTCTGCTTTATTTAACAACTTAGTTTCGAAAGGGTCACTGAATCCGGCAGGACACACCGTCATACAGTAGCAGATCACTTCTTGTTGCCAGATCTTTTACTTTAGACTGTATCAATCTAACAACCAATTAAAAGCATTTTTCAACAGCTAGATGATTAAACCCCATATCGAAAATTGTGTGTGCAAATATCGCAGCGTGTATGTTGACATGCACGTGTATAGGGATCTTATTCATGTCATTCAATATACACATCTTATACATTGTCTGAAACCGAAGACCCACGTGATTCGGAGCATATCCTCTGTTTTTTTCGAATTAGAAATACCACTCTAAAGTTTTCTTTGGATCAAATCAAACTCTTGAAAACGTTAATTCAGTAACAAAAGCATGTTGAAAAGTTATTCCACGTCGGCCATTTCCTCATTGTGTGTTAGTATCTGGTCACCGATATGTATGGGGTATGTAGTTTTATGAGATGTCACTGGCATTCAACAGAGGCACATGTCAAATTTGACCAATCAGAGATCGAGAAAACCAGGCGTCAATTTTAGATTTTGGAGAGCGTCTTCTGGTGCGCGTCGAAGAGGGATCAAATGGAAATTCTCAATGAGATAGAATAAACATTTTTGACTATGAATGTAGATTAGTACATATGTTATCGATATAATATCATATAGAAGCAACTATATGTACATTTCTAGAGGTATATCTGCTTTATATCTAGCACACACATTTCAATTTTAGGACTACTATTATAAAACCCATAAATATTTTTATATGTTTACTCACACTGGCTTAATCCTTGACGCATACTCATCAGATGTTGTATTGTAGTCCTATAGTGTAAATGGGTTTTATATGTATATTTCCAATACAGTATTCATTGATATCAATAACATTATGTCAGGAGAAAAATAAAAAAATATATATTTATGGTGTTTTTTATCTTAATTTACTAAGGAGCAGTGTCATCCACATGGCATATTTAACTTGAATTGAAATCTCACAGGGTTTATCTACATTTTAATACCAAAATAAGCATTCTTAGATGTCCAGAATAATAATGTTTATAAGAATATAAGAATAATGTTTTTGCAAGGTAAAAACCATAAAAAACTGCCTAGGGAGCTATGGTTTAAGAGTTAAGAAAAAACAAAAGATCCTGCTTTTCATTTATTTAAAGCTCACTAGCAGGGGCTCAGTAGGGGGGGGGTATCCCCCCGGGGGGTATCCCCCCCAGTTTCGTAAAGAACAAAAGTTTCGTAAAGAACAAAATCGTGCCCCTCCCCACACACTTTTGAGATATAAAAAAAAAAAAGTTTTTTGTTTGTTTTGTAATTATGTTTTAATTTTACGTCCGATGTAGCCTAACTCGAGTTACATTTGTTAATTTGCCTACTTTGATGACCATCATAAGGCTACCAACATTGGCAAGTCCACTATAGTCCACTATTCAATGCTCCACCCTCCTTGGTTGTTGCTATAGGCATGCCGGTAAAGTAAGCTATTTGCACCTGGCATGTAGGCTAATGGTGTTTGATGTATTCTAAAGGAAAAGCACATTTCTCAATAGTTCTGAAATATCAGAGGGAAGCAAACAGAACTACAAAATGATTTTGAGAGCTACAGTACCTTATAATTCCAATGCACGATCTTGACAATTAAAGTGAATGACAAACATGTAGGCTATACTACAGGAACAACAATATCCTTACATAACAGGGTAAGTCAGCCTACATTGTTTTATTTTAAGCTGTTAAGTTATGACTTCCTATAGTTTTCAATATCTTGGCTTGCTTTAGACATTTGTTTAGCGCACCAGGATTTGTCTCACATCGATCTGGATCTCATAATCGCACAACACGAAACTTTACTGTACCATACAGTAAAGTTAGTTTTTGTCTTGGATCATCAGATACCACCCCTTTGATGTCCTGTTCTTGTGTGTATGTTGGTATCTCTTTTTGCTTTTTTGGGTTCAGAAAAGCGAAAAAATACGACACCTCCCTCTTAGGCTTGTAAAACCATGTGTAGTCTAAAACGTGCACCATTTCGGCAATTCCCCTAAAAGCTTGACAATTCCCCTGCACAAAACATGTATGCGTTTGTTCATTGACCGTTCTTTGAAGAGGAATATTTCCTAATGCCACTAAGGTATTCTCGCTAACTGAAGACAGCCTTAGGCTACTATAGGCCACACATTGACGAGTGTCAATTGTTTACATGACGGTGGCACACTGACTCAGATCATTTGGATCGCCGGTTCTTTGATGACACAGTTGAAAGCACCAAATCAGTCATAAAAAGACTGTAATTTATATAGAATTAGAGTCAAAGATCAATTAAGATCTGACGATCAGACATTACAAACCAGCTGTACTACTCTATTGTGGTCAAGCGCAAGTTGCAAGTTTAGACGCCACCTGGCAGATATTTGACGAAATTGCACCCTCATCGCAAACCGTCGTCATTACGCATCATCTTCCATTGTGACGCCGTGCGACAGGAGTGTCACTTTAGAGGTCCGACATCTGTATCTGTTGCTTAATATTGATGTTCAATATATGTGTTGTTGGGACTGTAGAAAATTGTGCTTTACATTTTAGATATTCTATTTTAGAAGAGAGTATATAACTGTGGTTTATTTCATCTATCGAATCTGACAGCTAATAATTAGTATCAAAAAAATATATGAATTATTATCAAATGATATAAAAATGTATATTTTGGATAAAATTATTTTAAAACATTTTTCGCTTTAATAAGTCCGACTCACATATCATTTTACGTGTAATAATGCGTAGGTTAAAATGCAGTAATTTATTTTAGTGGTATTGTAAAAGATAAAAACTTTATTTATAAAAATGTGAATTAAAAAATAACTAAAAACTTTTTTTTTTCTATCGCTTTAATATGGTCGAGTCGCATATAATTTTATGCGAAATAGTGCGGCGATTAAAATGTAATTTATTTTATTGGTATCGTAAAAGATAAAAAGTTATTTATGATTGTGATCTGTAGAGTTCTTTAACAAGTCAAAAGGTGGGGCAGGAGGGACGCCCAGTAGGTGGAAGGTGTGAATGCAGATGTCTGCTTGGGACCGGTGTTATTTATTTTTATTGGTAGCCTAAAAGATCAAACCCCATTCATGATTCAGGGGTGTCTGTTGTTCTTTGAAGCCA